>JAOXOE010000827.1:4538177-4550070 GCA_028565055.1 Phoeniculus purpureus
CCCTGCGGCTGGGAACCACTGCTGGGGGTGGGTGGGTGGCTTCTCAGGCTGGGATGCTGAGCCATGGGAGCTGTGAGTCTTCCAGAGGACTCAGACTGTCACTCGTTCTCTCCACAGCTGGAAGCCAGTGGCTGACTACATCGACCAGCAGTTTGAGCAGTATTTCCGTGATGAAAGTGGCCTCAATCGCAAGAACATCCAGGACAACCGTGTCCACTGCTGCATCTACTTCATCTCACCCTTTGGCCATGGGTATGGGCAGCTCCTGTCTGCACTGCTGGGATGGAGTGGCCTGGGGGAAGGGTGTTTGGAACAGCATTCACTGGGTTCCTCCTGCAGCCTCCGGCCACTGGACGTGGAGTTCATGAGAGCCCTGCACCAGCGAGTGAACATCGTGCCTGTGCTGGCCAAGGCGGACACCCTGACCCCTGCTGAGGTGGAGCGCATGAAGAACAAAGTAAGGGGCAGTTGGCCCAGCCTGGAACTTCCCAGTGAGTCTGTGGGCATGGGGCTGCCCTGGAGGGTCCCCTCTTGTCTAGGGGCTCTCTCCAGCCCCTGCCCAGGCTTTGCAGTAGAACGCAGTAGAGGACCATGTGCCCATGTGGCCACCAAGAATGTGTCTCTTTGGTGCTGAAAGGGTACAGAGGAGTGTTCCTGACATCTAGTTTTAGGCTTTTGTGGGTTCTTGGGGACCCTGGCACTGTGTAGTGCTTCCTACCCCTTCTCTGAGGGTGAGATTCCTGCCCTCAGTAGGGCTGTCTGCTTCCAGATCCGGGAGGAGATTGACTACTACGGCATCCGCATCTACCAGTTTCCCGAGTGCGACTCAGATGAGGATGAGGAGTTCAAACTGCAGGACCAGGCACTGAAGGTGGGTCATAGGGTCTTAGATGGTTGCGGTTGGAAGGAACTGTTCAAGATTATCTAGCCCAGCCCTTCTGCAAAGGATTTGGGACCTCCAGCTCCGTCCTTGTAGGGGTAGAACCCTATGGCTGGAAGGACACGTTATGTGGGACAATCTGGGGCCATGCAAACCCTCTGGGGTACCTAGTATGGTTGGGTTAGTACATACCACACCACCTTGTGTGTCACCAGGACCCCACAAGTGCCACCTGCAGCTTGATGGGATGGGGCTGGGATGGAGAAACCCATGTCATGGCTGCTGTGGTCCAGCTTAAGATGCTCCATAGCTCCTGGGTACCTTGGGGAATGCGTGCTGGATGTGGCTGAGATGTGTGGAGAGACAGGGACTATGGTGGGCAGGACCCAGCCCTGCTCACCCCCGCTGTCCTCTTGCAGGAGAGCATCCCCTTTGCCGTCATCGGCAGCAACACGGTGGTGGAGGCCAAAGGCCGGCGAGTCCGCGGACGCCTCTACCCCTGGGGCATCGTGGAAGGTAACGCTGGGCTATGTCACTGGTGTCCCATCAGACTTGGGGGAGGGGGATGTGACACCACACGGCCCATTCCCATGCTGCTCAGCCTTTGGGTGGGTTCTGAGGGATATGAGAGACTAGTTGTGGCCCCCTGACCCCGAGCTCCCCTGCAGTGGAGAATCCATCCCACTGTGACTTTGTGAAGCTACGGACGATGCTGGTGAGGACCCACATGCAGGACCTCAAGGATGTGACGCGGGAAACCCACTACGAGAACTACCGCACACAGTGCATCCAGAGCATGACCCGCATGGTGGTGAAGGAAAGGAACCGCAAGTATGGGCTGGGAGCGGGCGCTAGGCTGGGGTGGGGCTGTGGGAACATCTCCTCTCTCTGGGATGACCCCAGCATGTTGCAAGAGGGGATCTCGGGGTTTTAGGGGTTGTGTGTGGGTCCATGCTGGACAGTGTGGTGGGCTGGGTGAGGAAGCCTCGGTAGCATGGTGGGATGTCCTGGTGTGATAGCGGTGTGGGGGGCTTCCTGTGTTGGGCTGGGTCTGGTTGGTGAAGGGCATGGCCTGGCAGAGAGGGAGACCCTGTTCCACCCCCGTAGCTGGGTCTGATTTAAGGGGAAGAGTTCCAGCAGCGTTGGGAACCCAAGTTGCTCTGGCAGTGGGAGGGCCCCTATGTCCTGTAAGCTTCTGGTTCTGGGGCTCTACAACTGGTGCCAGCTGGATCCATGGCACTCGCATCCCCTTTAGCCACCCCAAGGTGCTAGGGGAGCCCCCCAAAGCAGAGTCCGTGCTGGGACCCACCTTCTGGAGCAGTGTGGGTGCAAGTGGAGGCTCAGGGGGTCACAGGGGACCGAAGAAGCGGGTACTGGTGGTGGGGGCTGGTGGTGGCTGTAGGTGCCTCTAAGCTGGTCTCTCCATACCTGCTGCTGGAGAAGGCAGCAGCCCTCTGTGCTGAGGCTGTGCTGCGCTGACTGCTGCACCGACTGAGCCAGGACCCAGCCGGGGCCACACTGTGCCCCTGCTCCCTCCTCCCCCTGCCCCTATATAAAGTACTTGCTGGTACCCAATGCTGTCTTGGTCCTTCTGTGCCCATGCAAGGGCCAGGCAGCCCCACTGTCCACACCAGCTGCCCCACTGGCAGTACCAGGAGGGTGGCATCACCCCATTTCGCCTGGGTGAGGCAGGGTTGGGGGAACAGGTCACTGTTTAATGGCATCAGGGTTTCCCAGACAAAGGCTGCCCAAGGAAAGGGCTGTAGGATGGGCACCCCATCCTGCTGCACCCCAGGGGATGTGGTTTCAGGGTGCAGGTATAGGCAGATCTGGGTTGGTGAAGCTGCTCTCCCGATGGCTGGTGCCTAGCCCCAGCCTTGTCTTGCTGCCAGCAAAGGAAGGACCTCGATGCATCCCCCCCTCCCGAGTCCCCCACAGTGTGGAGCCGTGACAACGGGCAGTGACTTCCAAAGCAGCTCCAAGTGTGGCCAAAACCCATCCCCTTGCCATGGCAGGCTGGCACAGCCCCTTCAGCACAGCGGGATCTTGCGGGGCAGCACTCGCCATGTCCATCACCCCTTTACACATGGAGGGGCTGCACGGGTGGTGGCACGTGGCAGTGGCATGTGTGACCTCTGCACTGGTAGCCCAGCCACGTGGTTACCCACTGGGGCAGCGGGTGGCATCAGCGGGGACCCAGCTATTCCCTCCCTATTGCCCTTGATGTAGGAGAAGCCATTGATTCCTCTGGCTGCATCTGCTCTGCACAGTCGGGTAGCCCAAGGGCAAGGAGAACCTGACCCCAGCTCAAAGCACCCAGGCAGGGCTCTGTGTCTTGAGGGGTGTCCCTGGCACCCCTTGCTGGGGTTCTGCCTCACTGGACACCCCCCATCTGGTTTACAGCAGGTCAGGCGGTGCTGAGATTTGAGCGGGATGCCTGGAGATGCTCAAATCCCACCACCCTGCCTGGCAAAAGTCCCAGCATGGTGCTGGCCAGGTGGGCTCTGGGTCTTGTGCAGTGGGGTGCTGGGTACTTGCAAGGCCTGGGATCACCAGGGCTGCAGCACCCCTGGGGGATCATCCCCTGTGGTGGGGGGGCTGTCAGGGCTGTTGCAGAACTCTCACCTCTTCTCTCTGCCTACAGCAAGCTGACCCGGGAGAGTGGGACAGATTTCCCCATCCCTGTCATTCCTCCGGTGCCGGATGCAGAGACAGAGAAGCTCATCCGGGAGAAGGACGAGGAGGTGAGCGTGAAGAGAGTTGAGACCCCCTAATCACCCTTCTAACCCCATGTCCCCAGCTGCAGCAATGGCACAGCCAGGGATTTCACCCTTCCTGCAGCATCCCCCCAGATGCTGCCACTCAGGCTGGGGTGAGGAGGTGCTGGAGGGGCACCAGGGGCTTCCCCCACCTCTTCACCCCACTCGTCTTGGTGATCCCAATCTGCTTGGGACTTGACCTGAATATTTCCATGGCAGCTGGCTAGGGGGTGCCAGCACCCTGCCCTGATCCCTGCTCTACTCCCTTGCAGCTGCGGCGGATGCAGGAGATGCTCCAGAAGATTCAGAAGCAGATGAAGGACTCGCACTAGCCCCATCCTCCTCGTCCCTCAGATCAGAAATGTTTACATCACGCTCCATCCTGCCCCAGCCCTGCTGCGAGACTTGGTACCACCTCTGCACCCACCACCTTAAGCTGCTGCGGTATCGCCTTATCCCACAGGGACAGTGAGAGGACAGGCCACCAGCCTGAGGGTCCCCTGTCCTGGCCACGGCGCTGTCCTCACACCCCCAGGCTGGGGGACAGTGTTTGTCCCTCAAGTGTTGGCTTTCCCTGATTCCTCCACAGCTCTGAGAGCCACAGGCCAGCCAGCTCCAAACCCCCTGTCCCCTTGAGCCACCTGCTCACAGCCTTCACATTCAGCTTGGCCATGGCTTGAGGGATGAGGAAGGGGTCCCAGGCCTCCCTTAAACCCCCCACAGCTGCCCTGCTGTGGGAGACAGGGGTGCTCCCCCTTGGACTTGGATGGCAAGGAGGGACAGGAGATACAGTGCCCATCTTGGCCAGGGTGGCAACTGGCCTCAGACCCTTGGCTGCCTCTGTGCCAGCACCAGTGTGAGGAGGAGCTGAACTTGGTGGTGCCCAACCCTGCACCCTCAGCAGGGACCCGGACCCCACTGAGCATCTTTCTCTAGGAGCACCCCATGTCCCCAGACCTGGGGCAGGACCATGGCACAGGGAGCATTGACCCTTGAACCCCAAATCAGAGGCTGGGTCCAAATCAGAGCCTGATCCTCTTCTCGATGTTCTCCCTATAAAGCAATAATGATTGTCCCATGCCCCTGGTGCCACCCGTTTGTCTGTGGTGTCCCCCAAGTATGTCCCTATCCATGTTGCTCCCCAGCAAAGTGCTGCAGCTGTCCCCATGTCCCTCTGTGCTGTCCCCGTGTTGCCCCGTGCTGTCTCCGTGCTGTTGCTGCTCTGCAGAGCACTGCAGCGTTTCCCTCCATCCCTGCCCAACCCCAGGCTCTCCCCGTCCTGTTGCTTTCCTTGCAGAGTACTATGTCCTGTCCCTGAGTCTCCCCCAGGATGTCCCATCCCTGTTGCTTCCTGGCAAAGCCCCACTGTGTGTCCCCTGGGTTAAGCTCTGAGTCACATCTCCTGGTTGGTGGCCACAGGGCATTTCTGGGGAGATGGACTCCAACCCCCACCCAGCTCCCTGCCTGCCCCTGGGTACAGAGCAAACTGAAGGGGAGGGCGAAGCTGCAGGGTGGAGGTTGAACTGGGAGCACTGGGAGCTGGCTGGCATGAGGACTCATTCCCTCTCTGGCAGGTCCCCCAGAGTAGGGTCCTTGGGTAGGTCCACCCCTGGTTGAGGGATTGGCGTTGAGGCAGCCTGGCTAATAGGGGTGTGGGGGGCTCTGGTCCAGATGAGGCTCAGAGTGGATGCTGCAGGGTGCTGGGGCAGCTCCCAGCACGTGCAACTGGTGTCCCTGTGCTAGCCAGAGGGTCCCTTGGCCGCTGTGGGCAGGGACCGCTGTCCCTGGGCAGGGTCCCGCACGGTGCGTTAGCGCTTTCCTTTTTTTAATCTTGCTATTTTCTTACAGAAGCCCTGACCTTCGCATGCCAGTCCTAGAGGCAATTTATTAAAGGGTAAAGCAGAGTATAGGTTTATAAATTCTTATAGAGCTAGTGGAAATATTTTTATCCCTCCACAACCGTTCTCAATAAATCCGGCTGACCTGGCTTGTTCTGCAACCATGAGTTGTTTGTGTGGGCGATGGGCACCCCCTGTCCCCAGGCTGGTGGGGATGGGGGTAATGGTGGCCCGTGCCATGGCCAGAGCAGTCCTCTCCTCCAAAAAACCTCCTGGTGCAGGAGGAGTGGGTGGCTGCAATGGGATGCAGGAAGGAAGGGGTATATGAGGACTCAGCCTCCATCCTATAGCGTCCTGTATAGAGTACAGGACCCAGGTTGTGCCCTCTGGAGGGTTTCTGCCCCATGGAGTGCTGCTGCCTCATGTCCTAAAGACAGGCAGCTCCATCCCTGCCTGACAAGAGGGGCTCTGGGGGTCTCCAGGAGCAGAGGAGAGAAGATCACCCTGCAATGAAATAAGGTGAGTAGAGAGGCATGAGCCTCGCAGAGCTTGAGCAGCCCTGGGTTTTCCTGGAGGTGAGTTATCCAGTGTGGGAACACTGCACCACCAAATTGGTTTTCTCCAGCTGCTTGGTGAGGCAGGCCTTCTGCTCCATCGGGACTCCACATGGGGCGGGAGGGAAGCGGTGGGGAAGGATGCCTGTGGCTGTGCCCCATCCCACTCCCATCTCTATCCCTGGGACGCAGCTGGACGTCACCATCATGTCTCCATGGCCAGGCTGTGACCATGATGGAGCTGAGCTCAGTGCCCACCGGACCCTCACTGTGGCACTGCTTCCTGCTTGGCCATCACCACCCATAGCCCAACCTCTCCACTTCTGCAGGCAGCAGATTAATTCACAACACATTCCCGCTACACTTTCACGGGGAACAAGCACGCAGGCACCCACACACAGTGCCAGCAGTGTCCTGGAAGCTGCCAGCTTGGGTCAGATGACAGGAGGAGTCAATCTCCCTGAGCAGGGAGTTACAGTCCTGCTGAAATGGGTGAGAGCCAGCCTTTATTTTGATGCCCCTCTCTGTCATACCATGTTGTTATAGGGTAGACACCTAAACCAGGACACGTGTCCTACTGGGAACAGAAACGCAAGCATAGACATCAATGTGTTGATCAATACAATGCAGCTCCCTCTACCAGCAAAAATCCTTAACCTCTGATGTGCCACAGTATGACCATGAGCCAGCAAGGGGCCCTGGCGGTCAAGAAGGCCAATAGCAGCATCCTGGGGTGATTTAGAAAAGGGTGGTTAGTAGATAAAAAGAGGTTCTCCTCTCCCTCTACTCTGTCCTGGTGAGACCACTTTGGGAATATTGTGTCCAGTTCTGGGCCACTCAGTTCAGGAAGGACACAGAGCTGCTGGAAAGAGCCCAGTGCAGAGCCACAGAGATGATGGACGGGAACACCCCCATGAGGAGGAAAGGCTGAGGGAGCTGGGTGTCTTGAGCTTGGAAAAAAGGAGACTGAGGGGTGATCTCATGAATGCTTATAAATATGGAAAGGGTGAGTGTCAGGAGGATGGAGGCAGGCTCTGCTCAGTGGCATCCAATGATAGGACAAGGGGCAACGGGTGTGAGCTGGAACAGAGGAGATTCCACATCAAACTGAGAAGGAACTTACTCCCAGTGAGGGTGACAGAGCACTGGAATGAGTTGCCCAGGGGGTTTGTGGAGTCTCCTTCTCTGCAGATGTTTAAAACCTGCCTCGCCATGTTCCTGTGTGACTTGATCTAGGGGATCCTGCTGCTGGGGAGAGGGGGGAGGATTGGACTGAATGATCTTTCAAGGTCCTTTCAAGGTCCCTTCCAATCCCTAATGTTCTATGATTCTGTTACAAGGAAATTTTCTCCCTAGTACCGAGCTCAGTCAGTCAGCTTCAAATAAGCTGCTGCAGCTCAAGATCTTCCCCTGGCAGCCATCCAGGTGTTGAAGAGAGAAAACAAAGCCATGATCGGATTGTGAAATCCAGGATTACTGATGCAGTATCATCAGAGGCTCCTACTCAGTGTCTCACTCAGGGTTATGTTAGTGCTAATCACCAGCGACAAGCTCAATACCAAGAGCATCCTCTGCAGGGGTTCGTAACATGGGAAGAAAAGGCCCTGTGGAAAACAAAGCAGTTTGGGGTTTGTGCACAGGAGGAATCTCATCAGTCTGTCCCGAGCGTCCACACCAAGGCTGTGTCCCCACAGCAAACACAGTTACTTGTGCCACTTGAGTTTCCTGAGCAGTAACACGACAAGATTATCTTAGGGGCAAGAGACAGTGTTTTAAAATGGATAAAAGGGTTCAACCGTGTCCATTTCACTACCCCCCAGAAAAACTCACTGTCATGGCAATTACTTTCAAAACACTGAAGAAACTTAACCAAACCTTTCCCAAGTTCATGTTAACAGACTGCTGTAAAATCAGGTCAGAAGACTGAGCTTCCTGCACCTAGAATGTCAAACCTCTCCTCATCCAGCTCTCTCCAACTCTCCCTGCTTGAACTCTAGAAAGTTCATGGTACAAAGTCACGGTGCCAGTACAAACCCTGGCTCTGCCTGGTCACAGAGCAGGCAGAGTTGAGTGCTGTGACAGCAAGCAGAGAACAATGAAGATGACACGTGCTACTCTCCTCACTGGCTGCCCGCAGCTCCCGATTTACTGTGTGGAACAGGTAGGTAACATTAGAGGCTCCTTATATTCCATCTGCTTTAGCCTTCAGTCACCCAAGCGTATCTGCTTTGCCTAGTGGTTTGTATTTTTAGTACTCCTCCTCCAGTTGCTGTCCTCTCTTCCCCTCTCCTGTGAAACACACAAGTCCAACTCAAAAGCATTTATTTAACAGAGCTGAAACAAGATTTAACAGAATCATCAAGAACTACGGATTGTGCCTCAGGAGCTGGCTGGAAACTCTGTGTGTGTGTTAGAAAGCAGCATAAAAAGACAGAGGATACAGAGCAGCTGCCAGAATTGTTATCTATCACATTGTGAAGCAGAGGTGCACGTGCAGACGGGCAGGGGCTGACAGCCCAACAAAAGCCTGTCTAGCTCAGTGGCCAGAGGCAACCCAGGCCTGCTCCAACCTCGCTTTATCATGTGAACAAGAGCAGCTCATAGGCACAGACTACTCTTTCAGCCTAGAAAAAGCATCACCAAGCCAGAGACAGCTCCTATGCTATTAGCAAAAATAACGACTTTATTTCTTTCTGTATCTGCAATATATAAATAGACCACAATTCGCTTTTTATTCACGTAGCTAAATATATCTCAGGAATAAATTATTTGGAGAACATTTTTTTCTAAGCCAGCAAATACTGCTCTATCCAGTGAAGGAAATATTTAAGAATGGTCCTTTAATTATCAAGCAGCCAATTACTGAAGTCTAAGTCAGTTTTCATGCTGCCAAGAGATTGGTTCTTAAGACACAATCCACACTCTGCACCTCTTTACAAGTGAAAGCTCAGCTCTTTGTCTTAAGGTCCCTTTCCTCACATACAAAACCCACCCCTCTGACCTATGCAACCTTCCCCTCAACAGTGACAACATGGAAACAATTGGCACTGTATCGATCAAACCCTCTTTGTCAGCAGCTCTTGCAGAAAACCACAGTCAGAGCACCTCCCCTACTGTGTCTTAACTCCATCTGCATTATTGCAACTCTGACACAAAACATTTCTACAGGCAAAGACATCCGTAAACCAAGCGAACGTAAAATGGTAAAGAAAACCCCACACTGCATGGAAAAATCCCAAAGGATTAGTATCAGGAAATATTTGGCAGCAAGAGACCGAACAAACAGGAAGGCCTAACAGAAGCGAGTGGCTAATGCCAGTCATGTTGTGGGATTGCTGTGGGGAGGGTTTTGTTATTCAAGCTTTTCATCTCCTTCCTCCACATCTTTCAGGCTGAGCACTTCCACCGTTCCTTTCCCTTTTGTCTCACTCCGGATCAGCTCATCGATCTCTCGGAAGCAGCCTGGGTCGATAAGGCACACCTGAAAGGGTTCACAAGCAGGAAGAGGTGATGTTCACCAGGCCCGTTTCAAGCTCTAATATTCATTTTCATTGTCAAATAATATTGTGTGGTCACTAAAAGGACTTTGAAGAGCCGGTAAGTGATTTCTATCACGTAGCATTGTGCACTGAAGTCTTGCAGTTCCAGTTGTCAGTGCTGGACACAGCTACTGACATGAAACTTCTCAGTGTTGCAGGACAATCACTGCTCAGAGAAAATACAAGGTGCTTCTCCTCACCTTGGAGAAGTGAACCTTGGGTGACAGAGGCTACTTTCGAGCTTATGGCACTAGAACTGTGTGAAACAGAAAACTACAAACTATACCTTTCATTTAGAAACTCTGGAAAGCCTGCAGTTTAGCTGAATAACTTTGTATTAACTCATCTTCTAGTAAAACATACAAATTGAGAATGAAACCCAAGGTTTCATTCACTCATTTCATTTCAAGCTGCTGTACTGCTTACAATTTCCAACTGCTCATGGAAGTCTTCACTCTCAATGACTTTAATCAGTGGCTTGAGTCTCTCTTTCAGTTTCTTCCCTTCCTTCACTGGAAGGATGAATCGCAGCCTCATGTGGGCACGTTCGATTTGCATGGTCTCCTTCAGCTGTCTGATCACCTCCAGCGCCTGCAAAGACAGTAACAAGAAAGAGCCTTTACTAATCTGCTTGAAAACCAACATAGCTCAAAATCTCAAACCCTCTGCATCAGCTTCAGACTCATTTCTCAGCATCAATCATGGCCACTCTTCTGCAGGCAGTTTGGTACTTTGCTGTTTTGATATATTAACAAGAAAAGGCAGCTCTTGCTGTTAGTGATGCCTTCAAAATTCTGACTGAAATAACATGACGTAGCAGTTAGGAAGCCAACAGAAATGTGGCTCAGATGCAGCCCCTGATTCAGTACCTCAACTAAAACAAAGCAGAAAACATACTATTTTCTGTTCAGGCATATCACTGTCGCTGCTTTAATTAATTCCTTTCTTTCTCCTTTCCTTGAGAGTTGTTAGAAAACAAACTGCATGAGTTTCAGAAGCTGCTCCTATCCAGCACCCAAGTGCCAGCTGGCTGAGCAACCACTTTGAGGGCTTCAGAGGGACTTGGATGATCTCTTTATGACTGTTAACAGAGAAACTACCCCTAAATGCAACACCCCTGAGCAGACTTCAGGAGAAAACTAACCTGCTGCTTCGTGCTCTTGTTTGGTTTGACAGAGTAGTGAATATCCTTCATGGCTCTTTCTATAAGGATGACTGTGTATGGCCTCTTTGTTTCAGGATTCACACATTTGTCAGCCACAATCGTTGCGATGTCTCTAAACATCTGCTCCAGCTGTGTGTGTCGTTCTTTGTCTGATACCTGCAGTTCCCCTTTCGATAAAATCTGTGCAGTGAAAATCATCAGTTAATAAACTACAGTGAAAATAATCAGTTAATCAACATCACAGATTTGACTACAGAGCGAAAGCTCGAGTACCTCTGTTAAATGTAACAATTCCTACACATTTCTGCACAATCACACTTTGCCTTTTGCCCAGAGCAGTGCTGCATTCAGTGAAAACCTTCCAGTATCAAACCAACCCACCATGTCTATGTGACCTGTAAGTAGAACAGTCAGGAAGCCTTCTCCAAGCTTTCACAGAGCCAAGGGCAGGACACGTACCATCTTACAGATTTCTGTTTGGTCATCTGTGCCAAAGGCCTGAACGAGATCTTCTTTCTTGGCCACCTGGCCTTTGGAAACGTTGACAAATACTGTGTGTGTCTGCAGGACCTCGTCGAGATCTTTCTCCCTAGAGATGAGGATGGGGTTAGAAAACTTCACATAATCACAGAATGGTGGGGGTTGAAAGGGACCTATGAAGACCATCAAGTCCAAACCCACTGCTAGAGCAGGATCACCTACAGATCCCACAGGAACACATCCAGGTGCGTTTTCAATCTCTCCAGCACAGTAGAGTCCACAAGCTCCCTGGGCAACTTGTTCCATGGCCTCAGCATCTTCGCAGGGAAGAATTTCTTCCTCATCTAAATTTCTTCTTCTTCATATAAATCTCCCCTGTTTTAGCCTGAAACCATCCCCTGTGTCCTATCACTAGAGTCCCTTAGATCAAGTCGCACAGGAACATGGCCAGGCAGGTTTTAAACATCTGCAGAGAAGGAGACTCCACAACCCCCCTGGGCAACTCATTCCAGTGCTCTGTCACCCTCACTGGGAGTAAGTTCCTTCTCAGATTGATGTGGAATCTCCTCTGTTCCAGCTCACACCCGTTGCCCCTTGTCCTATCATTGGATGCCCCTGATCAGAGACTGGCTCCATCCTCCTGACCCCACCCTTTCCATATTTATAAGCATTAATGGG
>JAOXOE010000827.1:4551180-4566897 GCA_028565055.1 Phoeniculus purpureus
CCGGTGGCCGCGGGCTGGGCGGGGGGCCCGGCTCGGCTCGGCCCGGCTCGCTTCGGCCCCGGGCGCTGCCCCCCCGGCCCTATGCGGAGGAGGCTCCGGCAGCCCCGGGGCTCTGCCCATTCATCCGGCCGGGCCCCCGCAGCCCCCCGCCCCGCGCTGCTCCCGGCTCGAGGGGGCGGGCCCAGACCTCTGAATGCGGCGCCCATTGGCCAGGAGAGAGATAGTCCCGCTCCCCTCCTCAGCCAATAAGAACGCGGGACACTGCGCTGTGCCTGAAGCCGGGAGAGGGGAGCAGGCAGCGGGATCGGGAAGGGTCCGGACTCCCCTTCGGGCCCACCGTGCCCCCAGGGAACCCTCCAAGCTGTGTTACAGCCCCGGCAGGAGTCGCGGGGACCCTCCTTACCCGGTGCGAGAAGGAGCCCCGTGAAAGCGCCGGTTCGCTGGGCAGCGGCTAAAGGGCCCTGGGGGTGGTTCTTGGTTTCCCCACCAGGTTAATGAGTTAATTTATGATTTGTTTTTGATTGCAGCTTTTTCGCAGCCAAACACCAGGTCTATCCGTGCACCAGGCCCTGCCTCAGAGACGAGGAAGGAAGTGAGATCAGGGCTCAGGCACAGCATTTTGACCCTATCTTGAGCCCTGAGGCTAGTGCTGTGCTCGAAATCCGGAGCTGCTGAGACATGGAGGGTATTTGCACAACTCAGTCCTTCAAACCGCCTTCCTCAGGACTCTGGGTTGTATCTCCCAGGACACCTGTTCCTCCACTGAGTTATGCACCCTCACTGGCCTCCACAGCTTGTGTTTTGGCTTTTAATTTAGTTGGCACCAGCCAAATTCACCCAAAATGTGATGTGTTTGAAGATAAAGCAGTTCTGGCTGCGGCCTGTAACATCTGCAGGAACGGGCTGGTCTCTCTACCCTTGGGTACGGTTCAAACTCAAGCTTATTAAATATTTATACCTCGTAGCTTGGGTCTCATACGTGTGCAGGCCCTGTGATGGCACAAGTGCTTTCAGACCCCGCTTGGCCATGGTTTCTAGACAAACCCTTCCAAGTGCTCTTTTACCCCTGCAGTGATTCTCGCAGCAGCTGCCTGCCTGCGGAGGTTTGTGACGGAGGGACAGAAATAGCCGGGTGTTTTGGGACTGAGTCCCAGCTGAGGCTGGAGGCCAGAGCATTGGGGTTACTGCAGTTAAACCCTCTTTTTTCCCTACATGAGTAGGGAGATTGTAATGTATGTTAAAAGCAGCTGAGTGGAGCCTCCCCTGCCACTGAAGGCCAGATTTTCCCTTGCAGGCTGCTGCAGAGGGGGTATCAAACGCTATAGGGCAGGGCAGGTTTTTAACCTGTGGCAATAAACAGAAGAGGCTCCACCGAGAAATGCTGGGAAAGGTTCTCAGCAGGGACCAGGTACTGGCTTGGCAACAGCCTGGGGTTGATGTCAGCCTCCCAGGAGCACTGCTGTTTATTCTAAGTGCCCTTTCTGATTCCCTGTGAATTCTACTTGCCCAAGTTAACCCCATCTGTTCACCCAGTGCCTTGGAAGGGAAAAGAGCATGTGGTGCTGCCGCGGGCTGGCCCTGGCTCTCAGCAGCCACAGAGTGAAGCTGCTCTGTGATGGGGCTGGCAGGTGCTCCTGGCTTCTGCTTCAGCTCCTGCTTTTTCCCCTCTGCTCAACTGCCTCCAGCTGCCAGAGGATTTACCCACCCCCTCCTCCCCCCAGACTGGGGCTGGGTCCTGTTTGTAGGATCAAGATATGACAAAACCATCTCTTTGTCTTCTAGTGGACGGGAAGCAGGGCTGCATTTTCATCGGCTCTCACCTGCCGTGTTCCTGACTGCCACCCCTGGGCTCAGAGTGACGCCGTTCCCATCCGTGGGGGGTAGTTCCAGCAGCTCCCCAGTTCCTGTCTGTGCTGAGTGTTTCTGGGGCTGGTGGCCGTGGTTTCCAGAGGGAGGCGTGGCACAGGAGCAGGTTAGGCACAGTGATAGTTACAGAGATTTCTTGGGTTTAGAGCTGGATCTCCCTTCCTGTGAGCAGGAAGGAGCGGAGGGGGGTCTGCTAGCACCTGTAGTTACTGGCTGAAGATGACAGAGCCAGTTTCTTCTCAGACACAAGGGCCAACAGCTGTGGGTTGGGGTCTGGGAGGCTCAGACTCCTCAGCCATGAGGGTGGGGGCATCCTGGGCAAGATGACTGCATAATTCTGGGCTTCTGTCCTTGGGGATCTGCAGGACTCAGCTGCATAAAGCCCTGAATACCCTTGGCCTAGGATTGGCCCAGGACAGCTAGAAAAGGGTTTCAGGAGTCTGATTCCAGCCTGCTCTGCTTGTTGCCTTTTTGGGGTCACAGACATCACCCTGCTCTCGGCTCTCCCTGCTCCTCTTTGGAGCTGACTCTGCATCACTGAGCTTTTTGGTTTTAAATCCAGGTGGGATCTGGAGGGTCACAGGGTTGAGTGGGGAGAAATCTCTGTGCAGAAACTCAGAGCACTTCTCTGCTCTCTGTTAGCTTGGGGGGGTTACTGGTGCCTTCCCAGTTCCAGGGCCATCAGTGAGCACTGACTCTGTTTAGTGCCCTGGTTGCAAGTGACAGAAACTCTCAGCCAAGAGCCCTGGTTTCTTGTGTCCTTTAGGCTCTGCTGGCTTCCAGGTTGCTGAAGGATGTCCTGGGGATCCCTTCTCACATCCTGGCTCTAGAGATCATGCAGGGCTCTGCCTCTCAGTCCTTGTTCTCCATCTGGGCTGAGATGTTCTCCTTCTCTGTCCCTGATCCTGGGTCACCCTCACAACCCTGCTAGAAGTTCCCTCTCATTCAAGGTGCAGGAGGTGAGGCTGCAGCTTCATGGCGAAAGTTGTGTGGAGCCTCATGTGAAGCAGAGCTGAAGAGCTTAGGGCTGACTCAAGTTGCACATCAAGAGTTAGGAAGGTCCAGGGAAGCCTTGGTCACACAGAGGTCCCCAGCTGAGGGTACCAGGACCACCCCAAGAACACATGAAACTGAACTTTGAACATAATTGCCTGTTTGGGCTACAAATGTACAGGGTATGAATGAATCAGCCCTGCCCTGGTGTTGCTTCACCCTCTTGTCTTTCCTTTTCACAGCAGGATGTTCCTGGTGGGGCTCTCAGGTGGAATTGCATCGGGGAAGAGCACTGTGGTGGCCATACTCCGGGAGCTGGGCTGTGCCGTCATTGATGCCGATGTGATTGCCAGAGAGGGTGAGTTTTAGTGCTGTTCTCTCTCCTTTTGTGTTGCTCTTTCTACCCAAGGTTCCCCTGACGACTGGGGTCGATGCAGGGAAGCACAGACAGCAGAGGGTGCTCTGGGTTCGTTCCATAAATGCTTCTCTCCCATTCCCCAGTCGAGGAGGCGGCGTGGAGCAGCTGTCTCAGGAGGGTGGAAGGGAGATTGGAACTAGGATATATTTTTAATAAAGAAAAAAAGATCATGTTCTAATAAACACCGTGGGGAGAGCTCACCCTGGGTTGCCCTTTTCCAGCTTCAAAAGCCAACTTGGGGCAAAGTAAATGTGGTTCTGTGTAAGGCAGGTCTTCTTGGCTCAGCCCATGTCCACTGCAAGCCCCAGTACAGCCATCCCATAACTGGGTTACCTGAGGTGGGATCACTAACACACCTGAAGGAGAATTTCCCTTTGTGCTGGAAGCTGTTTGGTTGCTAATACTGAGAGATCAGCCTGTGGAATTATTTGTGCCTTATTGAGCTCCACAAAAAAACCCAAAAGAGGCTCCAAATATCCCAGATCAGAGGGAATTTGGTCTGTGTCCAGCCCTGCTCCCTCTTCCTGCTCTCAAAATTCCTCTCATGGCTATGGAAAAACCTCAGAAACACCGACCTGTTGCCTCAGCAGGACTGGAGCAGCCCCTTCCCTCTCCAATGACCTGGGCAGTGTGGGGTAGGTTGTTAATCCCTCCATCCCAGTGGGATGAGCAGGACTGGAGGAGCCCCTGCCCTCCTTGATGACCTGGGTGATGTGGGGTAGGTTGTTAATCCCTCCATCCCAGTGGGATGAGCAGGACTGGAGCAGCCCCTGCCCTCCCTGATGATCTGGGTGATGTGGGGTGGGTTGTTAGTCCCTCCATCCCAGCAGGATGAACAGGAAAGTGGCCGCTCACTGTGGGCAGAGCTGCTGGTTTTGTGTGTGGGAAGTTTGGAGTCTGTCGATCCGAAGGGCCCGCGCCGCTCTGTTTGGCAAAGAACTTAGTGTTTTATTACACTGTAATTCCCCTGGAGGTGAGGAAAATTTGCTGGAGGTGCTAAAAGCCCTCGGAGGCAGCAGGAAAACACGGCAGCTACTCCACATCGGTTCCTTACCCGGTGCTTCATTATTCTTTTCTCCAATTCCTTTTTGATGGAGGTTTGTTTGCCAGATGGATTTTACCCCTCCTGAAGCTGCCTCCACGTGGAATTGCACGGGAAAAAGAAATTTGGGCTTAAAGACTTTTATTAGCTTGGCCTGAGGTTACAACCTAGGGCAATATTCCTGGATTTGGGAGAGAAAATGATGTACAGGGCGTCACTCCCTGCGCTTAGCCTCAGCTTGATCTTCATTACTGGTTTATTGCTGCCTCCTTTTTGGGATGGGGGGGGGGCAGGATTTCTAGGTGGTTTTAAAATTAGACGTCAGAGCCCTGCAAACACCGGCTGGGAATTGATCTCTTGGAAGGTTTCTGTGTCTGTTCTTCAGAAAAATTTGGTGATTGAGGCAAAAGGCAGGAAAAAAACCACCGCTGTCACAGCCAGAGCTGCCTCACAGCAGCCAGAGCTGCCTTACAGCAGCCAGGCTGTCACCTAGCACTGAGATTTTCAGCTACAATAAAGGTGATGCTGGTCCCACTGCCTTTAGGCTCATCCTGCTCCCAGGAATCAGCCCCAGCCCTGCCTGTGCCTCAGTTGGTCGCCGGCAGCGGGTCCTCCCTGCTGACTTCTAACCCATGAAGCAGCAGCACACACGAGGGAGAGTTGTGGTGCTGAATTAATGTTGTGGGATCTTCAATCTCCCTGGTGTCAGCCCTCAAAGGGACCTTGGGCCAGGAAGCGGGGTTGGTTTGAGTTGGTTTTTTTCCTGCCACGCTGAAGCCAAACGTGTGCCAGGCTCCGTTCCGTGGGCACTGGCAGCAGAATGTGCTGCCCACCGAGGAGAACGGGCTCTGTTATTTAATGAACTGAACTCATTTGTGGCCGAGTGTTGCTGCTAAACCCTGACTGTGCTGTAGAACTAGCTCTAACCTCCGGCTGTTTAATGTTATCAGTGGTGCAGCCCAATCTCAAGGCCTATTGGCAGATAGTGCGATCCTTTGGCACCGAGATCCTCTTGGAGAACGGAGAGATAAATCGTGAGGCTCTGGGAAACATCATCTTCTCCCAGCCCGAGAAGCGGCAGCTGCTCAACTCCATCACCCACCCAGAGATCCAGAAGGAGATGCTGAAGCAGATCCTGAAGTACTTTGTGCTGGGTAAGATGGTGGGTCCTGGGCACTGCAGGATAGGAAGGACATGGAGGTGGCAGAGAAGGGCAACTGGGCTGGTGCAGGGTCTAATCTCTGAACCCTGGCTGATGAGGAGAGGCTGAGGGAGCTGGGGCTGTTCAGCCTGGCGAAGAGGCTGAAGGGAGACCTCACTGCTCTACAACTACCTGAAGGGAGGGTGCAGTGAGGTGAGGGTTGGCCTCTTCTCTCTAGGGACTGGCGACAGGACCAGAGGAAATGGGGTCAGGTTGTGCCAGGAGAGGGTCAGGTTGGATCTGAGGACAAACTTCTTCCCAGCAAGAGTGGGGAGGCCTTGGAACAGGCTGCCCAGGGAGAGGGTGGAGGCACCGTCCCTGGAGGGGTTCAACAACCAGGCGGCCAGGGTGTTTCAGGAGATGGGTTAGCAGTTGGAGGTTGTAGGGTGGATGGTTGGATTTGCTGATCTTAAAGGTCTTTTCCAGCCTTGATGATTCTATGACCTTCTGTCCATCCCACAGGAGGAGCTGCAGCACAGACAAGTCTCCGGGCCCTGGCTCAGTGGGCTCCCCCATGTCCCAACGCAAGGACATCGGTCGCTCTGAGTCACTGCGGGTTGTGTCCCGTGCCCATCGCATCTTCCGCCCCTCTGACCTCATCCATGGCGAGGTGCTGGGCAAGGGCTGCTTCGGACAAGCCATCAAGGTAGGGTTGGGTGGCCACAACTGTCACAGGCATGGGGGCCTTGGATCTCCAGGATGGAGTGGGGGTGGCTCAGCCCCTGCACTCCCCACCAGGTGACCCATCGGGAGACAGGCGAGGTGATGGTCATGAAGGAGCTGATCCGCTTCGATGAGGAGACACAGAGGACCTTTCTTAAAGAGGTAGATGTCCCCCTTCTTAAGTCCTTCTGGTTCAGGTGGGGGCAGGAGGGATGGGGCTGGCTGAGCCTGTCCCCCACCCTGGCATGGGGTGCTGGGCACTACATATGGAGTGAAGGTGTTCAGGCACCGCAGGATGCAGCAGTCCTGCCTGTTTGATGGACAACCCATGAGCAGAGGGTCTTTGTGGGTGGGTGCTGGGTGGCCTGGGGTGTCTGAGGCTCAGGGGGATCCTGCAGGTGAAGGTGATGCGCTGCCTGGAGCACCCCAACGTGCTGAAGTTTATCGGGGTGCTGTACAAGGAGAAGAGGCTCAACTTCATCACAGAGTACATCAAGGGGGGCACGTTGAGGGGCCTCATCAAGAACATGGTGAGCACTGGGGGGACAAGTCAGCCCCCCACCACCCCACAGCCCCAGTGGAGTTGGGGGGGACCCTTCTCCTCTGCCCTTTTCTCTGGCAAACCCCACCTCCTGCCCCTAGGACAGCCACTATCCTTGGAGCCAGCGGGTCAGCTTCGCCAAGGACATCGCTGCTGGCATGGTGAGTGCCTCTAAGGGGTGGGTAGGTACCTCTAGGGGATGGGTGGATGGGATGGGTGCTGGTCCATGGGAGACTGTGGTGGGTGGGGGTGGCCCCACTCTCAGTTCATCCCTCCTACAGGCCTACCTCCACTCCATGAACATCATCCACCGTGATCTCAACTCACACAACTGCCTTGTGCGGGAGGTGAGTCCCACCTCCGTGATCTCCCCCAGCCTGGGTGGGGAGTCTGAGCCCCCTGCGTGGCTGGCTCCCCTCACCCTTCTCCACCCACCCAGAACAATAGTGTGGTGGTGGCTGACTTTGGGCTGGCCCGGCTCATGGTGGATGAGAAGAACCAACCCGAACATCTCAAGAACCTGAAGAAACCTGACCGCAAGAAGCGCTACACGGTGGTGGGGAACCCATACTGGATGGCCCCCGAGATGATCAATGGTGAGCCTGGCTGTGCTGCTGAGAGGGGAGATATGGCCAGGGCTATGTCCCCAGGCAGGCAACACTTGTGGGGGCAAGGAGAGGACGTGGCCTGACCCATCTCTCCCCACAGGGAGGAGCTACGATGAGAAGGTGGACATCTTCTCCTTCGGCATCGTCCTGTGTGAGGCAAGAACCCTTAGGCTTGGGGTTTTCCCACTGGGGTTGAGATCAATGGCTGGAGTTTCCCCTCAGGGGCAACCTCCATTGGAGTTGAGTTCTCCTCATTGTCTTTGAGATCCTCATTGGTGTTAAGGTCTCCAGTTGAGGTCTCCCCTTGAGAACTGGGGTCCTCATTGGGACTGAGACTTCCCCTTTGGAGTTGGGGCCCTCTCTGGTGTTGAGGTCTCCCTATGGGTGTTGGGATCCTCATTGGTGTTGATGTCTCCAGTTGAAGTTTCCCCTTTGGATTGCGGGTCCTCAATTGCTTTGATTTCCCTCTCGGTGCTGAGCCCATTGCTCCACCCCACTGTCCTCTAGATCATTGGCCGGGTGAGCGCTGACCCCGACTACCTACCCCGCACCACTGACTTTGGCCTCAACGTCAGGGGCTTCCTGGACCGCTACTGCCCCCCTGCCTGTCCCCCCAGCTTCTTCCCCATCGCTGTCTGCTGCTGTGACCTGGACCCCGAGAAGCGGTGAGTGGTCAGGATCCCATCACTGGCGGATCTGACGATGGTGGGTGGGGGACTGGGCCAGTGGAGCTGCCACGTGTGCCCTTCTTGTTGCTCAGGCCATCCTTCAGCAAGCTGGAGCAGTGGCTGGAGACGCTCCGCATGCACCTGGAGATCCGCCTGCCCCTCAGCTCCCAGCTGGAGCAGCTGGACCGAGCCTTCAGTGAGACGCATCGCCGGGGCGAGGGTGGGCTGCCCGCAGCCCCCCGATAGAGACCTCCCACCTGTACCCCCTGCAAAGCCTCAGCAGAAGGAGCTGCACTCGCCGCCAGCATCTCCTCCAGGCTGCCACCTCCTCCATCCCTGGGGCTGGATCCCTGGGGGGTCCCTGAACGAGCCACCTGCCCTGTCCCCGTTCTCTTCACATGGGCTGCCCGCACAGCCCCGGGAGCTGGTTCTCTGCGGGGTCACCCCCTCTCCCCGCCGTAGCTCTTACACCCCTGGACAAGCCTGGTTGGCCACACCATGGGGGCCACCCCAGGGTCCCCATGTCCCCCCACTTCCCGGCTCGCTTCGCCTTTGCACGCCCCGGGGGGGTCTGCGTGGCCATCGCCCCGAGCCCCGTGGGTTCCCCCGTACTGAGCCGCGGCCTCGCGGCGGTGCCTTGGCTTTCCATGAACTTGCACTGCGACACAGGAGAGACCCCACTGGTTCCTTTTTGGGGGGGTTCACAGCCCCTGACATATACCTCCCCCACCCCACCTCACCCCACGGTGGGGAGCACAGCCCCGTAGCAAAGCCCCTCGTCCTCAGCCGGACCCTGTCATGCTGCTTCTCCTGGTACCCTGGGCTTGGGGGGGCTGCCAGCACCCCTGGCCCGGTGAGGGGTCCACGGGGAGGGTGAAGTGACAGCTGCCCCCCACCCATGGCATGGGGACAGGCTTGTAGCAGTCTCCACCATCCCCCACATACCCTGGGGGTGACACTGGGTGATCCAGGTGGGGATGCAGCTCATCTCAGCCCCCTTGCTGGCCAGAGGTGGGTGGGTGAAGGGCAGAGAAGGGGGTGATCAGGGTGGGGTGAGGGGGTCCACGCGGTGCTTTTCATGCTCTTTATTCAGGTTCATTTTTCTGTAAGATATTTAAAGAGAAGAGTTTGTATTATTTTTTCATACAACGTAGCGTTTGCCATTTGTCACTGCCTCGGTTCTGCTCTCCTGAAGGGACGATGATCAAAACTGTGAAGCCTCTTGGAAAAGTCCCCTCAAGACAATGTCCTCTCCGGAGGCGGGAAGGGAGCTCAAAACTGTGATGTAACCCCGAGCCGTGAGTTAATAAATCCTTCCCCGCTCGCTGCCCCGGCCTGCTTGGCAATCGCTCGCCTTCCCCCACCCGCCCTGGGAGGAGAACTGAGGCAGGACGAGATGGTCCCTCCGCTCGGGGTGGAGTGGTGGTGCCAGGCGTGGTGGCATCACCCGGGTTGGGGTCATCCCTCTGTGTTGTTCCCATCCCGCTCCAGCTCTGCCTGCAGCACCCAGACACCCCCCTCCCCCCCAAGCCCATTGTCCCTCCCCTGCCTGGCTGTGACCCCTGTGACCCCATGTGATGGCAGAGCTCAGGATGCTGACAGGCACTTGTGGGGACCATGGGGCAGCTTTGTCTTCAATGAAGTGAGCCCCAGGGGACAGTGAGGTGGCTCATGTCCCACCAGTGGTGGCTCGTGGCTGTCCTGGGATGTCTTATCCTTGTCACCTTACTAAATGGGACTGGGAGGACTGGCTGACATACCAGGAGGTTGTGCTGCTGGCCAGTGAGGTTGGGACAGGCTGGAGAGCTGAGCAAAGGGGAACCTCAGGAAGTTCAGCAAGGATGACGGTAGGGTTCTGCGTCAGGGGAGGAGCAACAGCAGACACCAGCACAGACTGGCGGGGGAGCATCTTGCTCTACAGCAGCTCAGTTGAGAAAGACCTTGGAGTCCTGTTGGACAGTCAGTTCTCCATGGGGCAGCTGTGCCTTTGTGGCCAAGAAGGGCAGTGGTATCCTGGAGTGCATCAAGAAAAGTGTAGAGAGGTTCTTCTCTCCCTCTTCCCTGCCCTGGTGAGACCACACCTGAAGTACTGGGGCCAGTTCTGGGCTCCCTAGTTCAAGAAAGAGGAATCTACTGGAGAAAGTCCGGTGGGGCTGATGAAGGGAATTGAACATCTCTGCTCTGAAGAAAGGCTGAGAGAACTAGGGCTGTTTAGTCTGGAGAAGAGAAGGCTGGGAGGGATCTCATTACTGTCTGTAAATATCTGAAGGGAGGGGGTCAAGAGGAAGGGGCTGGTCTCTTTTCAGTGGTGCCCAGCAAGAGGACAAGGAGTACTGGGGATAAGCTAGGACACAAGAAATCCTGCCTTAACATAAAGAGAAACTTCTTTCCTGTGGGGGTGACAACCCTGACACAGGCTGCCCAGAGAGATTGTGGAGTCTCCTGCTCTGGAGACTTTCCAAACCTCCCCTGGACACAGCCCTGTGTGACCTGTCCTAGGGGATCCTGCTCTGGCAGAGGGTTGGACTGGATGATCTCTAGAGGTCCTTTCCAGCCCCTGGCGTTCTGTGATTCTAAGCCACATCTCTGTCCCTGACATAGGGGTCTCCATCCCAGGGAAAACCTGGACCCTGAGAAGCTCATGGAGAGGTGACAGGGAAGGGACCTGGGGATGTCCCCAAGGATCTCCTCAGGTTGCAGCTGGGCAAGGAGGGGAGGAGACAGTCAAGCCCTAAAGTGTCCAAGGATCTAGGCTGGACCCTCCTCATCAAGAAAACCTAGTGGTTTATTGCTCGGGGAGGGGGGGCTCAGCATCAGCACAAGAGGGACAAAAGGAAGGGTTGGGGAGGTGATGGCAGCTCTGTTCCCCCCAGGGGTGGCTCCCTCTGACTGCCTGTCCCATGTCATCCCAGGGAAGGGGCAGGGACAAACACCCTGCCAGCAGCATGTTGCCATCACGGTGGCATCTCACTGATTTTTCTTCTCTGAGAACAGGACACCGTCGCTCCTCGGAAATACTGGGGTGGCAGGGGACCTGCTGCAGCTGTCACCTCAACATCAGCATCCCCAACCCCCGCTGTCATGGAGAGCAGGACCCCGGGGTACCCTGAGACTGGCAGCAGGAGCCTCCTGTTCCTCATCAGGACAGCCCCACTTAGTGTCCCCACAGCCCCTCACCCAGCTGCAGAGTAAGAGGTACCTGGTGCAGCCAGTGCCATCAGGCCACTTGCTGGCCACCGTTGGTGCTGGGGGTGAGAGGACCCAGGCAAGAGCTGACAGCTGGCCATGGCAGGGCCAAAGTGATGGCCACCTGATGAGCACCAATAGCTGCCCCTGTGTTCCCTGACTCCTGCCAACATCCTGTTCTGTCCCCATGGACATCCCTGGCAGGACTCTGCCTTGGCTTAGTGTGCAGCAGGGAGCTGGGTGTCCTCAGGTCCCACATCCCTATGGGTAGGCCAGCAGCCAGGTGCTGCTCAGGTGGTGGCCAAAGTGGTAGCTCTAGCAAGGGTGTGGTTGAGCTGGTGCTGCTCAGCCAAGCCTCCCCCACTGTCCACCTGCACAGAGACCAGACCAAGAGCTCTTGCTCCAGCTGCGATGATGGGAACAAGCCATCAGTCACCAGGTTTTTCACCTTCTTCATGAATGAGTTTGGAGGGCCAGGTGGGACCAGGGGCTTCCTCTGGCATCTCAATGGGCTAGAAGCCCTTCCCAGGACAGCAGGCACAGGGTGACAGGCAGCAGAGTCTTCATGGGGCATATCTGGAGCTGGAGAAGGGCTACTGGGATCCCACCAGGCTAGCCAGCTCCACAGGGACATGGGGAGCTGGAGAGAGGCTGTTGGTATCCAGCCAAGGCATCGAGCTCCATAAGGATGAGGGGACAGGTCCCCATCGTTGGCTGCAGGAACTTTCCTACACTGGGAGATTTTCCAGCACTGGGCAGGAGATGGCAGTGAGGACCTCCAGAGCCGTTCCACCAGCGTTTCTGTGTCTCTGCCACTCCCTGTTTGAGACAGAGCCTGGACTGGAGAAGTCTAGAGGTCTCTCCTGCCCTACACCTCTATGATGTTCCATCCTACACGTGATGCCTGGCAATGCAGGGTCTCTGTCATGGCTGACACTGTCCCCAGAACCACCCTTCATCTCCTGGGCACAGTGTCCATCCTTCCAGCTCAGCACTGGGGACTTCACACAGTCCAGGAGCACCCTGAGTCCTCCTGCAATTTGTGCAGGGAGGTGTCACAGTCCATATGTTGCCCTCAGCAGGTCAGAGCTACCTCCTTGAGTCACGCATGTCACTGGGACCTGGAGGGCCCCTGACCCCAGAAGCTCCCACAGGGTGCTGAGGGTGATGCTGGTGGGTCAGTGCTCACCTGTCTCATTTTGCCCTCTGATTTGGGGACCACAGAGACATGAGGAGGGACAGACAGGGCTTAGCGAGGATCCATCAGCTGCTTCTGATGGGAAAACTTGTTTTTCCTTGGTCCCACTTCCATCCTCCTCCAGTCCAGCACAATCCCCTCCTGTGGCTCCAGAGGGCGAGGTAAGTGATGCGCTGGGGCTGTGTCGTGGCTTGAGGTGGCACCACGATACTTCTAGTTCCCCAGTGCCACCAGGTCCCCAGGCCTGGCACCAGGGATGGGCAGTGCTGTCTAGTGAATCCTTTTTGCAAAGTGTTTGCTGAGGCTGCTGGCATGTGATGAGTTGTGGGAGGGCTCAGCAGGGTGGGGTGGGGAAGGCAGGAGGCCAGTGTGGCCTTGGGGTGGGACCTCTTGGGCTGGTGGGTTTGGATGGCTGTAACTCTGTCCCCCTTGCTGTGCCACCATCCCATGGAACACTCCCTGTGTCCATCCTGGGGGCTGGCAGTGACCAGACAGGGGGCACTCTGGCCCCTGACAGCCCTCATACCCCTCCTGACCCTCACTGGGGACTGAAGCTTCCTTGAGGGGCTTGAGACAAGGATAGGGTGACCTTGGCACATGGGTTTGGGGGCTGGGAGACCCCTGCATGTGGGATTAGAAGTTAGGGGACCACAGAAGAATCATGTGGGGGCTATTTGCTGCTCTACAGGGATCTGGCACTGGGAGCATCCACCACTGGCAGCCCTACAGGGCTCAGATCAAAGGGTAAAGGCAAAACCAGGCATGAAAACCCAGGCTTTCAGTATGCCACCCTGAGCACCTGCACCCCCTGGAGCAGCTCTCGAGGACACCATGGGGTGCAAGATGTGCTCATCCTCTCTGTGCTGGGATAAAGGAGGTTACCCCCAGCTTGGAGGCTGGCTGGCTGCTTCAGAGACTGGGAAGTGCAGCCTCCCTGCCCGGCTGCTGCCTCTGCCCAGCGTTCGGGGTGGCTTTTGGGATGGACTCCTCAGGGCTTGGTCCCTTGGGACACTTGATGTGGAGCCGTGGTGAGGTGCTCTGCTCTGGCCGGCATTCCTCTGTGCTGGGAAGGCCCCACAACTGGACTCGTTGGAACAGAAGGAGCTAAAAATACCGGTTCTCACGGCCGATACACAAAAGCATCCCAACTGCGGCCGACCCCCAGCCCCCTCCCATGCCCAGCAGCCACCCCATGGCCTCTACAACCCCAAATCTTTCCTCAGTGAACCCCCACTTTGAAACCTCCACCCGCAGTACAACCAACACCAGCAGCACCCACCTTGACTGTGGGGCGGTGGTGGAGTGCCAGGGGTGGGGAGGGCAGGCAGCCCCCTGGGGTGTGGGCAGCAAGGAGCCAAGGAGTTGAAGGGCCCCACGCCCGCCGGATGCAGCATCCTGGGCTGGGCTCTTCCCATCTTGTTTTGGTTTGGAGGAATAAAAGCTCTGGCAGCGCTGTCACCGCTTCCCAAAATAACTCGGCCTCCCATGGTAATTATAGAGCTTCGGTCCCCAGCAGTGGCTCGTGGTGGTTTCTCAGTCCTGCTGTGCCATGCTGGGACCCCATAACGCTGCTGCCAGCTGGGACCAGGGAGAACAAGGGTGCCTCAGGGACCTCAGGGACCTCTCCAAGCAGCCTCAGCATCCCTCGGCGTCATCGTCGCTGCCCTTGCGTCATCTCCCAGCCAACAAAAATGCAGTCCCTTACACGTCCCCTCCCGCTCCCCAGCTGATCCCTTCAGCTTCTGATGCTTTATTGAAAGTCTGGGCTGGCCTCCACAGGCACTGGGCTACTGGAGTGAGGCCATGATAAGCTGGTGGTTGCTGCAAGCTGAGCCCAGTGACACGGCTGAGAACGCCTAGCTCATCACAGTAGTGCCCAGGCTGCCCTCATACTCCTGTGGGGCTCAGCGCTGCTCCTTGAAGGGCAGGGAGAGCCAGGGCTGAGCTCCTGGAGCACCCGAGCCGGTAATCCCCAGTAATCTCAGAGGAAAGCGCCTGCTGCGGGGATTAGAGCTGCAAACAGCTGCCCTCACCTACCTGCTCTGCCTGTGCCCTGCCTGCGGTGCTGCCTGCATACCCGACCAGCAGCAGGCGAGGAAGGGCTGCCAGGCTCTCAGAATCCCTGCACGGCCACCCCAGATGGCTGGAGCCTGGTGGGGGCTGCTGGGGCTCCCCACATGGCCGCATTGAGCCTGAGTCAGTTATTTATGGGAATAAAGCGAATGTAGAGCCATCTGGCCACAGACCAGCCCTGTAATGTTGGGGGGGACAGGGCCCTGAGTGGCGAAAGGGTTGAGGACAAGGCTGAGATGGTCTCTTTGGAATCACCCAGCCTCAGCAGGAGGCTGAATGGGATAGGATGTGGCTTTTGCCGCTGGGAATTTGCCACTGGCTTCATCTCCTGCTCAGGGAAACTGAGATAGGGAGGAGCTGCCAATGAGCAGGATGCTCTGTCGATGCAGGGTAGCCTTGTGTCCCCCTAGCATGGGGTGTATTTTATCGGCATGAGGACAGCCCTGCTGGGCAGCTGGACTGGGAGGCTGAAACCCGGGACTGGCAGAGCCTCTGCCAGCTTCTTGCTGTGGGAAATGGCCACCACTGGCCAAGAACCCCCCCGGCCCCTTTCATGGCCAGGAAAAGAAGCTCCCCATGTCACCCGGCCACCCGTGCCAGTGTCCTCTTCCGCCCTCAGTGAGGACAGAAGCCACAGCCACGTGCCACTGGCCTTTGAAAGCAGGAGCCTGGGGTTGGGAGCATCCTGGGAAGGCGCTGCACTCCTGGCATAGGTGTGGGATGGGACAGGGACACAGTCTTGGGGGGTTCCTGGTTCCCCCTGCTAGGTTTCTAAAGCAAGTCAAGGGAGGGCCGTGAGTTGGGATCACCCAGCATCAGCGCCTAGAAAGGCTCTGGGAAGGGGATTTTGCAGAAGGAGCACTGGGAAAGTGCTGTCCTGTGGTGTCAGTGTGTTTGCCTGGTATTTGGTGCCTCCTGCATGGCTTCCAGTTCCTGATAACTGCTAACTGGTAACCAATTCTCCCAACATGCAGCAGCTGGTGTGCAACAACTAGTGCTCAGTGCCTCCTGCCCAGTACATAGTACCTGCCAATTGATGCCCTGTACTGGTTTCCAGTGCCAGGAGCTCCTCCCCTGGTGCTGGTGCCCATGCACTATATCTTGTACCCAGCACCTGTGCCCTACAGCTGGTACCCAGTGCCCATGCCCTATACCTGGTACCCGGTGCCTGTGCCCTATATGTGGTGCCCAATGCTCGTGCCCCATACCTGGTACCCAGTGCCTGTGCCCTGTACCCTATGTCTGGTACCGATGCTGGAG
>JAOXOE010000827.1:4573238-4591382 GCA_028565055.1 Phoeniculus purpureus
GGGGCGGGGGGGGGGGTTTGGGGGGGCCCCCGTGGGCGGGGACACGGGGCGGCCCGGGGGTGGCACCGCTGGGCCGAGCACTTGTCGTCGGGTAAAAGGCTGCGAGGTACTGCGTCCTGGGGAGAGGCTGCGGGACACCGCGGGGTTGGGGTCACAGGAGGGTTGAGGACAGGAGAAGGCTGGGGACACGCAGGCAGGGTGCAGGGCAGAGCAGGTGGGGGTGGCCATACAAGTGCGAGGGTCCAGGGGAGCTGTCACTTGTCCCCGCCCGTGCAGCCTTGTGTTGGCAGTGCGAGTGGAGGGGCAGTGGGTGGGTGGGTGCTTGCACCCCCAGACAATGTGTGTGAGCTGCTGCGCAGTGTGTGGCCGTGACAGCTGCCAAGCAGCTCGACCCGCCCGAATCGCAAGCGCTGGGTGCCTGGGGTGGCCCCTGCACTGTCCAACCAGTGTCACCAGCACCAAGTCCAACCACCGGTGTGTGGCACAGGTCAGGGCTCGCTGGCCGGGCACTGGCGGGGGCTGTGGGACACCCCAACACATGCAGAAACCCGCTGCCGGGCTGGGCAGGTGAAAGCCAGCACTGGTGCTTGTCCCGGTGGCGCTACCGGCACAGCAGGTGTCTGACTGACAGACACTCGTGTCCTTTGCTCAGGCCAAAGGATTTACAGCTCAGTGCAGTGGCCAAACTGGCAGAGGTGGGACAGTGCAGTCAAGTACGGGACAGATACCTCAGCGTAGTCGCCCTGTGTCATGCCCTGGAGACACCATCAGCGATGGGGTCGGTGCCAGAGCTGTCACATGAGGCTTCTCAGCCAGAGAAGATCAAGGACCAGAGGATGGGCTGGGGGCAGGATCCCATGGGCTGGGGAGGGCAGTGCCAGGGCTGCATGCAGCCACCCCTAGGTCAGGCTGGTTCACTCATTGCCCAGGGCAGAACCAGCAGCTCCACCTGCCTGTGCTCCCTGCTCTGTCTTGGTGTGGGGGTTGGTTGGCCCCTGGATGTGCAGGCAGTGTGAGCCCAGACGGCTGCTGAGCCAGGCAGCTGCCTGTAAAGCTGAGCAGCTGCCAGAGCCTGACCCCTCATAGCTGCAACTTGGGGTCAAGGTGCTCTATGGGATGCAGCTCAGTCCTGAGCCCTCTCTGACTCTAGCAGTGATGCTCTGTGCTAGCTTGCTGAACCTCAGTGCCTCTGCTCCCCAACTTCTGAGTGGTGGCCAACTGGGCCAGCCTCGGGAGGACTTTGGCCCTCAGGCAAGATCCTGCAGCAGTCTGAGCAGTTTGGGGCTCTTGACCCCATTCCAGTCATGGACTCAGTCTCCAGGGGTGGCTGCTGATTTGGGAAGGAGTTCAGAGAGGAGGTGGCTCTGGCTGTAGAGGTGGTCCCAGTTGTGATGGGGGCACAGGAGGACATTTTCCATGGAGCAGTGAACAGTGTCTCAGCAGCCTGATGTGCTGTGTGGCATCAGGCAGGCTCAGCCATGCTCCTGCCAGCCCTCAGGGACTGAGCTGGGACACAGGCATGGCCACTAGAATAGTGTGTGTGTGGGGAGATGCCAGGGTGTTGTGGGGTGCACCCAGCCTGGAGAAGTCTCAGGACATCATCCTCCAGCACCCACTGCCAGTGGAGCTCCAGACCAACCTGATAAGAAGGAGACCCTTGAGAGATCCCAGGGCTGAGGGGAAAAAGGGGGCTGAGCCCCAAGGGTCAGCAGCTGGTGGTACTTGGGAAGTTCTCAGCAGCTGGTCAGGGTCAGCCCCTACTACTCTGCACCCCTGGGGGAGCAGGTTGTACTGGGCAACTCCAATCCAGGCCACTGCACGGGAAGCTGCTGTATGTTTCTCCAAAAAGCGCCAAGTGCAGTGTGTCCCAGAGTTTGGAGCTCAGCTTTATTTCCTCACTGCTTCCATCCATGTGTCCATCCATCCATCTATCCATCCATCCCTCAGTGCGTCCTGTGCAGACCACAGGGGACTTCCTGGGGGGGATGCAAGGAACCCTGGGGTCGGGGTAATGATGGACCGCAGGTGATCCCAGCTCTGCAGATTCAAGGTGGGTACCGAGGCACACTGGGTGTGCTGGTGTTGTGGATACTGTGGAGACCCTCTGAGGACACCCACGGTCCCTGATGTGCCGTGGTGGCAGCTGTGGGGCTGGGCTGGCACCTCCTTTTGCAAGCCCAAGTCTCTGTCCTGCTGGTGCTGCTCCCTTCACAAACAGCTCGTAGGGTGCAGCCTGTCTGCCAGCACTCAGACATGAAAGCTGAAGCCTTGGATGGGGGCTGGAGGGGAGCCAGGCTCCTTAGAGCCCCCCCATTCCCCCCCTGAGCTGCTACCCACAAGCTCAGGCCGGGATGCAACACATCTTCAAAGCTGCTCGGAGACTGCAGTGTTTCCAAATCCGAGTCTCCCAAGAAAAACAGTGACATGCACGATGAGGAGAAATATCTGTGGTGGCGGATGCAGTGCTGAGCCCCTGTGGTGCTGAGCCCCCCGTGGTGCTGAGCCCACTGCAGGATCAGTGGCCCATGGGCACAGGGAGGGTGCCAAGGTGTGAAGTTCAGCTGGTATGAGCTCATACCCTGCAGTGGGTTCTTCGAGCTGGAACAGCTGTGGACTAGAGGAAACATCTGGTGGGTGGAGGCAGCTGGTGCAGATGGCAGAAGCAGGGGTCGGGTAGGGGGTTGGAGTGAGGATGGCAAGTAGTGACCCATGGTACAGAGCTGGGCAGGGAAAAGTCCAGTTTCTATAAACAGAGCTCCTCACCAGAACCTGAACCCCCTTCCAGGGCTTAAATGCCACCACAGCTGGGGCTGCATATCTGGGGGCAAATTCTCCTGCCTCTGGCTTGAGAAGAAATTCCCAGGGTGGATGCTGGGGTGCTGTGGGACAGCCCCATACTCTGCAGCCTTACAGCCAGTCCTGGTCCAGGAGATAAGCTGGGAGGTAGGAGAAACCTCCATCTCAGCATCTCATTGGGCTAGAAGCAGGGCCAAGGCAGCACAGAGCTCATTTGGTGACTCAGTTTCCCCTTCCTTGAGCCAAGGGAATGCAGGATAGAGAGGCCAAAGGGGGACACGCAACACCAGGGAACAGAGCCTGAACTGAGCTGTGGGTTCCTGCTCCCAAGGCTGAGGAAGGAGCAGGCTGAGGGAAGGCAGACAACAACCAGAGAGCAATGGGCACAGCCCAGTGTAGCCTAGGGAAGCCCGTGGGGTAGGCAGTGCTGAGTGTGGGGGCTGCTGCCAACACCCCAACCATGCTGGTACTGCTAATAAGTGGGACTTATTATTGGCTGCTCCAGACTGGTCCTCAGCCGAGAAGCCAAGCGGGTCAAAGACCTCTGTGACCCTTGGCAGTGCACGCACTGGGATGAGCCCTGTGCTGCTAGTGCCAAGGCAGCTTGTAAAAGCTTCAGGAGAAGTGCAGAACTGGCCCTGTTTGGCAGCAGAGCTAGTCTGGGAGGGCGGCAAGAGGGGGGCAGCTCCTTAAAGGCATATGGCATCCTCTTCCTGGTCATCCTGCTGCCCACCCCTCATCTAAGCTTCTGCTAGGGCTTGCTGACCCACCCCCTCCACCTCCTGCTCTGGCCATGGAAGTGACCGATGAACTGCAAATCCTCTGCAGTCCTTCAAAGGCTGCAGAGCTACCCTCAGGTGCTGCAATGGTATATGTGGTGCCTAGGGAGGGGGTTAGTGACAGTGGCACCGCAGTGGGGCCCCCCTGCCAGCATCTGCAGCACTGAGGAGGGTGACAACGATGAAGGGCTGATTATGGCAGCAGGCAAGTGTCACCTGGACCATTCTAGAGTCCCATCCTGCATTGGACCAGCTTTCCTGGGGGTCCCTGCCCAGCAATGCTGGCACAGGGGAGTGAGGGGCAGGGGAGCTCAGCCTGGGTGCTCAGCATCACCCCAGAACCAAAGACCTTACCTGGACATGGGAGGCTTGGGGGCACCGAGGGGTCTGAGCACAGCAGGGACTCTCCTGCCTGGTGGGAGACAGTCACTGTCCCTGGACGTGAGGGTCTCTGGGCACCCCTCTGGCTCTCACTCGCAGCAGCAGTGGGGTGTCCACTCCCAGCTGGGTGGTGGGGGAGGACTGGCCATGTGTGGACACTCAGAATTTGTTTGGAAACAGGCAAGAAGTTGGGATTTGTTTTTCCAAGCTGAGGGGGAGCTGGGCGGGGAATGTGCCGGGAAAAGGAGCTGCTCCCTAAAGCCCTGGCCCGCAGCCGGACCAGGCTGTGCAGTGCCAGCGGGGTGATCCCATGGCTGCAGGAGTGACTGAGCACGTGTCCCCTAAGGGACATCGGCTGCTCCAAGGGCTGCAGTCAACCCCTGGCCCAAACAGGGCCTTGGGACGTGGCTTGGGGAGGCACAGGGCTGATCTCCACTCTTTGGCATCACTGGGGCGTGTGGGAGCTGCTGCGTGGGCTCCTGGCACTGGTCCTCTGCCTGCACGTGCGTCCCCATGGGTGTGTGACCAAGTGTCCTGCCAGTCTGTCAGTGTGTCCTGACACCCTCTGTGCATACCCACAACCCTGCACCCGTGCGTCCAAGTGTCCTGACACCCGCTGTGTGCCCCCCCACCCCATTTCACGCGTGTGCCCTGACGCGCATGTGGGCCCATGCAACCGGTGCCTGAGCTCTGTGCAATCGCCTGGTGTGCCCTGGCAGGTGGGGACACCAGTGGATGGGGTACAGAGGACAGTCTTGTCCCTGCCCCACTGCTGTGCTGCTGCCAGGGCTCTGCCATCCCATGCACCCAGCTCTGGGGGTGCTGGGTCTCCTCCTCCCTGGCCAGGGCACTGGGTTGGCCAGTGAAGCCCCAGAGCAGGGGGGAGGTCCTCAGGTCCCAGCCATGACATCGTGAGGTGCCCAGTGCCCATGCACCCCCAGTTCTGCCAGCAGCAGGCAGGAGAACTGTGTGCAGGGTGCCACAGGGGTGCTGGCCACAGCAGCTCTGCACTTGGCTTCAACAAGTGCCAAAACCTCTAGCCTTGAGTCTCAGGTTAGAGCTGCCACCTGATGCTCCTTGTGCCATCAAACTACCTCCAAACCTGCATCCCAGCCATGGCCCTATGGAGCAGGGGGGGTCACCCAGGTGATGCAGGACATAGACCTTTGCTAGGATCCAGGGCAGCAAACAAATGCTGCTGTGGGCTTCAGATGCTCTGGAAAGAGGTGAGAACTCTTTATATCAGCTTCACAGAGATGGGCAGGGGGATGCAGGTGGTTTCAGTGGTCTCATTACTGTCTCCCAAGTCCCACACCCCAGTCTGCTGCCTTTTCCCACTGGCAGCTCAGCAGGCAGGTCAAGGCAGGGGGGGCACAGCCCAGCATGCCCAGGCTTGACTGGCACCAGCATGGGTTAACCGGGACAGCCTCACCCCCTCCATGCCTGAACCTGTTTTCCCCAGTGCCACACGGAGCCAAAGGAGATGGTGATGGCACAAAGCTGTGGTGTGGGACAGGTTTTGGGAAGCAGAGCTGGGCACCATCCAGTCCCACTCTGTGCCAGCCCCCTGTCCCTCCTGCCCATGCAGCACCAGCTCCTGCTGGCAGCTCCACCAAGATGCCCTCCCTGGCTCCTGGCTGAGGCACCTCAGAGCCCCATCACCTCAGACACACTGGGGAATCTGAGGGGTGTGAGGACACATGAGGACCTGTCCTTGAGTCCTCACTCTGGGCTTCTGCATCCCACCCCCTCCACAGCTCTCCATCTCAGGATGTGTTCCTACTCCAATAGATTTAATTGCATCCTCACAGGGATTTATATGAGGGTCTCATGTCTTGCAGGGGTCCCTGGTGCTATTCCAGGAGGAGGCTTTTTCCCAGGTAAGGGGGTCCAGGTAGCACTGAGTTGGGGATCACTCTGCTTGCAGCAATGGGGCAGACACCCATGGGGTTCTCCAATCCTCTGAGCCAGCACAGACAGCTCAGGACCTGCCAGGTGGGATCAGGGGACAAGAGGACACCCTGTCTGGATCTTTGGCCCTGAGTGCTCCAGTGCCAGCCCCATGGTGTGGGGACAGGACTGAGTGTCAGTGCCAGCCTTATGCAGGGGTCCCTCACCCTGCCCAGCCCGGGCCATGGGAAGTGCTCAGAGGTCATAGCCCATCCCCAGTGTTTCATCTAAAAGCCTGAGGACATCCCAGGGAGATGAATACCCCATTCCCCTGTACCCTTGAGACCTGCTCTGCCTCCCCATGGACAATCGGGAGCCCCCATGGGTGGCTGGGTACTTTCTAGGGTGAGTGGGTGCTAAAACTCTTCTGTTGATCGCAGGTGCTGGAGTTGGAGGTTTGGGAGCAGGTGAGTGCTTGGGACCCCTTTGCCCAGGGGGTACTGAGACAGAGAGAGGGACAGCACCCTCAGTAGAGCTGCCCTGTGGTGGGCAGGGTGCCTGAGGCTGATCCTGCCCCCAGCAGCGTACCCCTCAGGGGATGCTCAGAGGAAGGACAGCTCTGACCCTTCTGCAATTGCTCTCCCCTAGGACTCGGGGCTGGAGCAAAACCTCTCAAACCAGGTAAGGTTTCCCTGGATTTCTCACCACAATATTTCCCCACACTTGTTGCCCTCATGTTTCTCCCACTTGGCCTGGGCACCCATGGCAAAAGCACCCAGCAGCTGGCTCTGCCCCCCCTGCCCTGCCACACTAACCCCTGTTGAGCCCCACAAGCCACAAAGGATCCTTCCTCCACCGACCTCTGCTTTGATGCTCTGCCCACCGCCCCCCACCTTTTGGAGTGCTCGCTGCCTGCCGAGCTGTGCCAGAGCTCCTTGGGACGATGCGATGCCAGGTGATGCCAGGGAGCCATGCAGTGCCATGGGGCTGGCAGCACTCCCCTCCTCCCCAGCTTTGCTGGGGTTGCTGCAGCCCATGCAGGGCTTTGTCTGGCCTAGAATTGAGGGAGCAAGAGTGGGCCATCACCAGGAAAGGGATGAGATGCTGTCAGGAGGATGCAGAGCCTGAGGACACCCAGCCTGGGGCATGGTGCAGAGGTGCTGGGCACAGCTGGGAGATGCTGGTGCGGCCAGGACCAAACGTACAGGGAGGGAAATCTGGTGCCAGTGGAGACACCCAGTGCCCACCAAGCCCCAGGGAGAGAGATGTTCCGTGAGGTGGTACCCTGGGGCAGGGGCACGGTGCCCGGCGTGCCCCCTGAGCCATGCTGTCAGCGCGGCGGGAGCGCCAGCCCGAGGCGGGGGCCGGCAACCTCCGTTTACTCAGATTTCAGCTCGTGGAAAGAAAAACAAGGCCCTTTACTTCGCCGTAATTAAAACCAAACGCGGGGCGGCCGTGAGGGCCCAGCCGGAGAGCTCTGTCCGCACCCAGAGCCAAAGGCAGTGGAATTTGCGTCTGGAGGGAGCGGGGCCTGATTAGCCCCAGATGTTGGGAGGCAGCGCTGGCCGCTGGCCGCAGCCGCAGGGACTCAGTCTTCAGCCATCAGAAGCTGGCCTCGGGCCCCTCGTGGCCTGGTGGGTGAGGCAGGACGGGGTGGGTCGGATGGGATGGAGGACCCGAATGCCCACGGGCGCGTTAGTCACCTGTCGCTGTGCCTGTGCCTGGGATATGGTTCCATCCCCACGAGATGCTCCAGCTCCTCTGGCTGCATCTGTCACCCCCTACACACCTCACCCCAATTTTCTTTCCAGGGGTCGGAGGTCTCGGGGGACTTGGCCCACTTGGGCTGCAGCCAGGTGAGCGCAGAGCACCGTCCACCTGCTCTCGGGACTGTCCCCAGGGCAGTGTCCCCCAGCTTGTCCCCATCAGTTGGTGTCCATAGTCTCCCTGGTTCATCCCATCTGGGATGGGACCTGAGGGACGGGCAGCCACCAATGAGCAGCCCCATGGTACCCCAATATAATGGCATCAGCCATGGCTGGGTGACCCCAAGCAGTGACAGGCAAGGGGGGCCCTGGGATCCCTGTGGGTTCTGCAGCAGAGGAGTGGTGTCTACACGGAGCTGTGATGGACCCCAGCAGCTGATGACACCACAGGGTGCCCTGGGTGGTGCTGGCGTCACTAGTGGTGGTGGGAAGTGGATGGGAGCAGATATTTGGGGTGGAGGCATGTAGGACAGGGCTGTGCCTGCTAACTGCCGCCTTGCCCAGCCTAACGCCGTCCTCTGGCTTCACCGCGCAGCCCACCATGGCTCACCCCCCCACCCCTGCACCCACCAAGACCAGCGTGGAGGGCAGGACACCCCCACTCTCCAGCTGCTCACTGGAGCTGCTCACGCTGGTTCTCCTCACTGCAGGTGCTGCAGGTGTCTTCCCTGGAGGTGCCTTCCCCGGGGGGGTCTTCCCAGGTGCTGCCTCTGCTGCTGCCTTAAAGGCTGCAGCGAAAGCTGGTGAGTGCTGGGGGACTCGGGTATGATGCTGAAGCAGGAAACAGTGCTGGGGTTTGAGTGGTGCCCAAGGAATCACAGTGTCTCCTGGGAGAGCTTTTCCTGTGGTGCTGGTGGGCTGCAGGTGGGACCTGCTGGTTTTGTGGGGCTCTCAACCACTTCAGAGGGACCCTGGCACTTCTGGGTGCTTGGAAAGTGACAGTGACCAAACCCAAGCACCTGTGAGCAGAGAGCACTGAGCTGCCTAGTCTCTGTGCCCAGGTCTGGGGGATTCATCCTCGGGGTGTCTCTTTCACCCCCCAAGAGCTGCCCTAATCTTGTCCCTTTCTTTGGCACCACACTGGCCACCCATGGCCCAGCAGTGTGCCGTCTCATACTGGAATTTCTCTTCCCAATGTCCCCAGGTGCTGGTCTTGGTGGTGTGGGTGGCCTTGGTGGCATAGGTGGTATTGGTGGTCCCGGTGGCCTCGGGGTCTCTACAGGTAGGAGATATCCCTCACCCCCAGTATAGCCAAGCCTGGGGGCAGACTCATCCCCCTGGCTACCAGGGTGGGCAGGAGCCATGCCCAGGGCTCAAGGGGTCTCTGTGCCTGCAGGTGCTGTGGTCCCAGGTGCAGTGCAGCCTGGGGTTGGTGCGGCAGTGAAACCCCCTAAAGTCCCAGGTACGTGTGTGGCCCCAAAGTCAGGGAGTGTAGGGGGAACACGTCCAGCCAGCTGCTCATCCCTGCCTTCCTCTCACCCCACAGGTGCTGGCATTCCCGGAGCTTTCCCCGGTGGGGTTCTCCCTGGTGCAGGTGAGTTGAAGGTCCTCACCCTACCAGCAGCACCTTGATCTCCAAAGCAGTGTCCCCATCCGATGCCAGCACCTTGGTTTGAGTTGATAACTGCACCCTGGCACTATACCCATTGCCCTGCCCATGCTGGCAGAGTTCCCTGCCTGCCCCATCGCCACTGACAACAGACTCCAACCCCTTCACTGGGGCTGTGGTGCCATTCTCACCATGCCCAGGGACCTGGATCTCCGGGGGTCTCATGCCAAGCTCTGCAGGAGCAGGCAGCATCGTCACTGAGACTGGGGCTGGCACAGACCACAGCAGGGCCAGCTGGCCCAGCCAGAGGCGTCAGGAGGAGGAGGGGGAGGAGGTGGCGGAAGGAGAGGAATTCCTCACTGCAAAGTAATTTGGGGGAGGAAAACTTGTGAAAACAAGATGTTTTGACATTGTTAGAGAGGAAAAGTGTGTTGTTGGTCAGGAATGTCTTTTCCATGTCTGAAAACACACAGGCTGTAAGGAAAGTCATTTGTAGAACGGGGACAAGAATCCCACCTCAAACTAATAAAAACCCTAAACCCAAACCCTAACCCAAGTGGCTCAAGGCCAGAGTGCTCCCTGTTGCCCCCAAAGGGCTGTGACATCCCAAGCTCCTGCATGTTCCATCACACAGGGAGCCCCCAGGATGGAGCAGACCCTCTCTGAGGGGAGGCTGGCACAGGGGACCCCCAGCATGTTGCGAGGGATGAGGGTCCCAGTCCCAGGGTACAGGGGTCAGTTTTGAGACAGAGATGGGTGAGGAGAGTTTGGGAGCTGGGGACAGGGGTCTCAGGTGCCCAATGCCCCACTCTGCTTACTTGGCCCACCCCATTCTCTGATGCAGGTGTCCGATTCCCTGGTGTGGGAGTGCTGCCTGGGGTGCCCACTGGTGTTGGAGTCAAGCCCAAAGGTCCAGGTAGGTCCCCTCAGCCCCCTGGGGACACTGAGGTCAGAGTGGGGGGATCAAGGTCTACCTCCAACTCAGCCCTCACCCTCATCCTGCTAGGGCTGCCTCCAGCCCATCTTTTGGGGTTGCAGCCCCATGGGGAACATGGGCCACTGTGGCTAACCTGTGGCTGAGCCCACCAGACTGAGTTGGACCCCAAGGACCAGCCCCGACTCTCACACAGGTCCTTTTGTTTTCTTTACTCAGGTGCGGGAGCCTTCGGAGGAATCCCCGGTGAGTGTCCTGTCTCTCTCCTGTCCTTCTCTTCCTTCCCAAGTCTGTCCACCACAGCCATGGTCTCCCCATGCCAGACGATGCATCAAGGCTTTCCAAGCCACCCGGGGTGCCCCGGGGTGCTCCCTGCTTCAAGGACTGGTGGCAGTACAGGTGTGGGCTCCAGGTGAGTGTCTGCTGTTGGCTTTGCAGGACTGGGAGGTTTTGGAGGTCAGCAGCCTGGTGTCCCTCTGGGGTATCCCATCAAAGCTCCTAAGCTCCCAGGTAAGCTGCCAGCGGGGCTGGGGGTGAAGGACCCCCAGCAGTGCCAGGAGAAGGACCCGCCGTTCCCCCAGGCCTGAGCTGTATTGTCCTCGGGTCCTATGGACCTGGCAGTGCTGGCGCTGGCCCTGGGACAGTAGGACAGAGTGAGTTGCCCTGGGCAGGTTGCTCCAGCAGCAGCCCTGAGTACTGCAGCCCTGTAGGCAGCTGCATAGGTGCTGCTACTAGTTGTGCCCCAGCCCTCAAGGATGATGTTGTGCTTCTCTCCAGCTGTTTTAAGGTAGGAAAAAGCATGTTCTGAGGACATGTTTTTGGACCAGGTCACCCAGGGCTGTCCCTGCCACCTCCTCCTGGCACAAGACACAGCCCCTGCAGGCACTGTCTCCTTTCTGTGGCTCCTGGGGTCATGCTGGGCATTGCTGGGCATCACTTGGCATTCAGTTGGGACAATGTCCTGGCTTGAGGGGCTCAAGCCAAGGCCACTACCACCAGCAGGCAGTCATCCCAGAGGCAGGTCTCCCTCTTTACCACCCACCCAGATGAGAAAGTCCTGGGGTGCACAGCACCCCTTTCCCAGCGCTGAGCCCCAGCATGTCCCATCCCTGTGCCAAGTCCATGCTCATGCAGGGACAGCAGCAGGACAAGCAGTACCAGGCAGCCAGTACTGGATTCTGTGCCCTCCAAGGGCCATAGCTACCAGTTTGCTGCTCCCAGGAGCATCCATGAGGAGGAGGGCAGCCAGGTCTGGGCAGGGAACCGCCCTCCCTGGGATGCTGGTGGGCAAGTGGTCCTGTGGGCATTTTCCCACTCGCCAAAACAAGCTGCTGCAGGCTGAAAGCGTTGGTGGCATCAGCAGCCCAGTCCTGGGAAGCAGGTCCCACTCAGACATGGGCTCCAGCCCCAGCAGCTCTGCCTGCCTTTCCCCCATCAGGGCCCGTTGCCGCAAACAGCAGCAGAAATACTTGGCCCACAGCGGCTTCCTCCCACAGAGTTATGTTCGTTAGGGCCACCGGGCCCCGCTGCCATCGGATACTGTCTGGCCTCCAGACTGCCTTTCATGGGGTGCCCGATGTGGTGAGAAACTGTCTGCGCACGGCCCCATCCCACAGCGGCCCCACCAGTGGCCCCTGGCCTGCACGGGATGCTGCTGGCTGACCCACTTTATGGGGAGCCTTCCCCATATGGGGCACCCACCCCCTCAGCCAGGGACACCTTGCAATGCCTCTTGTGACAGTGGTGGTGTCTCCAGCAGTGGTTAGAGCTGCTGGGTGCTGCTGTCCCACCTGCAACCCCAGTGGCATCCCAGTCCCACCTAGTGCACTGGAGGATGCCAGTATATTACCCCTGAGGAGCTGGGGGTGACGATATAGGGACACACTGGGCTGGCTGTTGAGGCTCTGCTTGGACCTGGGGGCTGCCACACACCCCCATGTCCCCTGCACTGTCTCAGCGGAGGTAGGTCCAGGATGAGAGGGGACAGTGGAGGATCTCCTTTTTGGATTATTTGCTCCCAATGCCCAGCCAGCTCCTGCTCTGTGCTGTCCCTGATCAGGAGGTGGAGAGGTGTCCCCTCCCAGGGCCACCCCACTAGCTGCAGGCTCAACTTTGAGCTGTGGCTGAAATCAGGGTCCCACCCAATGCCATAGGGTTGGGAACTGCTCCCCAGAGTGGCATCGGTCTGTACAAAGCCCTTTCCATGCCAGCCAGGGTGTCCATCGCCCCTGAGCCCCTCTGGCAGTGCTGATGGCATCCCTGGGCCAGTGCAGGATGGGTGAGTACAGCCCAGTCTGGGGATGGTGGGAAGCCAGGCTTGGACCCAGCAGCACCCTCAGAAAACCCAGTGCTTGGACTATTGACCTTGGAGTCACTTCCAAGTGTGTAACCCAGTGCCAGACCATTTGACAGCTTTGGGGTGAGTGAGATGCTGAGGAGGTGCCCCAGGAGGGGCAATGGGCATTCCGAAGCTGGGGTCCACCCAGCACAGTTTGTGGCCACCACAAACGAGAAAGCCTCCACCTTCCATCATGTCCTTCCTGGTGCAGGACATGATGGGGCAGCCTGTCAGGGCAGAGGAAAAGCTGGTCCCATCCAGGGAAAGCTGGCTGGTAGGATGGGACAGTGCCCTGAACTCAAGGAGGTGCTTTGCCATGAGCAGTCCTGTGCCAGCAGTGATGAGAATGCGGTCCTGCTGGCTCCCAAACACATGGTTGTAGACATGTAGGAGTTAGAAAGGACCTCTGGAGACCTCTAGAGATCATCTGGTTTTTGGAGTTGGATCTCTGGACATCATCTAGTCAGTAGAGCTGAACCTCTGGGGACCTCTAGAGATCATCTAGTCATTGGAGTTGGACCTCTAGAGATCATCTACATATTGGAGCTGGACCTGTAGAGATCATCTGGTCATTGGCTCTGGACCTCTAGGGAATCACCTAGTTATTGGAGGTGGAAGGGACCTCTAGCGATCATCCAGTCTCTGTGCTGTCCCAAGCGGTGGGATCTTGCTCATTTACAAACACATTTCCCTGGCTGTAATGTTCCTGTTCATAATCCCTCCCCATCCCTTCATGCCAACCTCCTAATGGAGTCACACTTGAAGGGAGACTCCCAATCCCTGACTCCAGTTAAAACTTTTCATGTGGAAGCTGGCTGTGGTGCAGCCAGCTGGGTACAGCTCAAGTCTCAGGGGTCCTGGGGGACCCCCCAGCAAAGCCAGGTCATGGGAGGCTCCTGCAGAACCAGCTTTGGGCAGCACAGCCCCTGGGCATGGGGCTGGGACCTGCTGCTTCTGAGGTGACGGAGAAGAGCATCTCCTGGCCCAGCTGCATCTCGAGGGACTGTATCTTGGAGAATTTAATATCGGGATGGAAGGAGGCCCAGCTGGCAGAGTGAGGCTGCGCCGTGGGGCAGCGGGATCATGGCCACCTGCAGCCAGACACTAACCGGCCACCTTCTCTCCTCTCCAGGTGGCTATGGACTGCCTTACAGCACAGGTAAGTTGCCATATATGGAGTGCTCATAGCCCTCACTCAGAGCTTGCAGTTCTGTCAGGACCGTGTGGAGGGGAGCTTGCCCCTGTGACCCCCCGACATGCCTCAGCGCCAGCAGGGGGAGATCCTGTGGGCTGAGGGAGCTGTTCCATCTGCTCCTCCCTTCCTAGGACCTGTGCCTGACCTGGTTTGTCTTTCTCTGTCCTTGCAGGCTTTGGGCCCGGGGGGATAGGAGCTGGCCTCGGGGCAGGAGGAAAGGCAGGGTACCCCACTGGGACAGGTATGTACCCTTGCCACACAACCCTAAGTGGAGAACAGGCACAGGCATGGTGGGGTAATGGGGCATCTCAGTCACTTTGCTGGTCCTCAGATGGGAATAATGGGGTTGGGGGGATCTATGGGGTCTATAGGTTTAAGGGATCTATGGAGTTTATGTGGATTTATAGGGTTGGGGAGGGTTGTGTAAGGTTCTATGGGGTTGGGGAGATCTATAGGGTCTATGGGGTCTGCAGGGGTCTATTGAGAGTCTATAGGAGCCAGAGGACTCTATATGCGCCGGAAGGATCTATAGGTGCTGAAGGGGAGTGTAGGGTCTCTAGCCCTGAGGACTACAGACTCTACAGAGCTGGAGGCTATGGGCTCTATAGAGTCTACATGTTCTATAGGGTCTACAGGGTCTATAGGTCATGTTTGACCCCATTTCCTTCACTGCTGTGCTGTCTGGTGATCCCAGGGGGACAGTGTCACCTCCCAGAGGAGAGAATGGAGGGTGCTGCCAGGAGGACCTAGTCCCCAGGGGCCCTGTGGGATGGGGGAGCTGAGGTAGGAATGCTCTCAGGCCCTCAGCAGCTGCCTATGTTCTCTCCCCAAGGAGTTGGAGCTCAGGCAGCAGCAGCGAAAGCAGCAGCAAAATATGGTGAGTGGCTCCAGGGGCACATCCATCACCCTGCTGCCCAGTGGAGCATCTGCCCCTTCCCTCCCAGCCTGGAGAGGGTGCTGCTTGTCCCCCCCCATATCACCAAGATGATTGTCCCCTTCTCCCCTGCCCAGGAGCTGGTGTCCTGCCTGGGGCTGGTGGCATCCCAGGAGTTGGTGGGGTGGTACCTGGAGTTGGGGTTGTCCCAGGAGCTGGAGTTGTCCCAGGAGCTGGAGTTGTTCCAGGAGCAGGAGGTGAGGCAATGATGGAGTTCAGCCCTGGGGTTTGGGAGGTTCAACTCTCCCCCCTACCTCACCCCTCACTGTCTCCCATCACCAGTGGGAGGGCCGGCGGCAGCAGCGGCAGCAGCGAAGGCAGCAGCGAAGGCAGCAGCAAAGGCAGGAGTGCTGCCCGGCGTTGGCGGCGTCCCAGGGCTCGTGCCTGGGGTTGGCGTTGGCGCCGTCCCTGGCTTGGTGCCCGGTGTTGGAGGTGTCCCCGGGGTAGCAGGTGACTGTTCCCTCCAGCCCTGTGCCCAGCTCTGCTGGGAACCCAGGGCTGGAGGCTCAGGATCCTTCTATCCCTTGTCCCCAGGAGTCGTGACTCCAGGAGCAGCAGCAGCAGCAGCAAAGGCAGCTAAATACGGTATGTGGGGTGTGATAGCAGGGGATCCTCAGCAGCTCCCCAGGCCCCCCATGGACCCTCCCTACCTGTGGCACTCAAGGTGTTCCCAGGCAGGTGGGTGTCCCCTTGGGATCACTCCTGAAGGCTCATTAAGGGGGAACATCCAGCAGCACTCAGGTGCTGCGTCTGGCTTTGGCTTCATCCCCAGGGCAGGACCTTCTCCCTATCCAGGGTGTTTGCAGGCTGTTTCATGGAGGTGGATGGATGAGCCCAGCTCATGTGTTTAGAGTTGTCTGAACTCTTGGGTTCTGTACCAAATCCATTATCCCAGCAGCAGACCTGACCCAGGGTGAGATCCCTGCCAGAGGGACTCACCTTCCAAAATCCTATTGGGATCCACCAAGTGCATCCAGCTTGGTCTAACAACACCCAGGTGCCCAGTAGGCATAACCACCCCCAGGAGTGCTCCAGTTAGGAGGAACCTGGAAGGGATGAAGCTTATGGCCAAGCAGTGGGGAAGCTGGGAGGGCCTGAGGCTCCATACAAAGGTAGGGGATCCAGAATGCAGTGGCAGAGGTCACTGGCCAGGACCCAAGTCCTTCTCTTGCATCATCACCACAGTGCCTTGGGAGTCTAACTGAACCACTGATGGCCATTTCTTCCATCTCTTCCACACTAAGTAGAAGAAAATCCCATCACATGCCCAGGGAAGGGCGAGACTGAGGGAAAGACAAGCTAAAAGCTAAGGGGTGGTGTGGGGTGCCAGCAGGTGCCCATGAGGAAAACTCCTTCCAGAAGTGACTGATTCTTGTCCCTAATGAGTGTCAGTGGGTCAAGGCTGTAACTACCCTGGATAGTTTCCCAGTTTGCCTAGTGCCCAGGACACAGCCCTTCCAAGCAGCTACTAGAGACTACCACTCACTTCTCTGTGACCTGCTTAGCTGCAAGGGTTGACATCCCCATGGTGAAGAGCATCTGGAGCCTCCTGTGATGATGATGATCATCATGGTCCTTTGTGCTGGTGACTTCCCAGATGACCCCAATGACAAATTTGCTGTCCTTGCTGGGGTGTCCTGGGAGACGCAGGACCAGTTTACCCCTTATGCTGCTGAACCTCTGTCCTAGGATGAAGTGGTGGGGTTGTCTCTTCTCCATGACATGACGATGAGAGCAGGACTATGACCAGGTCCCACCATTCAACTGCTCTTGCAGGGAGATCTAACTTCTCTCTTGTTGTTTGCAGGAGCTGGTGTTGGTGTTCCCGGCATTGGTGGTGTCCCTGGAGTCCCTGGAGTTCCTGGAGTCCCTGGAGTTCCTGGAGTCCCTGGAGTTCCTGGTGTTCCTGGTGTCCCTGGTGTTCCTGGTGTCCCTGGTGTTCCTGGTGTCCCTGGGGTCCCTGGTGTCCCTGGAGTCCCTGGTGTTCCTGGTGTGGCTGGAGTGCCGGGTGTGGTGCCTGGTGTTGGAGGTGAGTGGATGGGCTGGCACAAGCCAGTGGGATGGTGCTGACCTCCCTGGCCCCTTGACTCTCTTCCTTTCGTCCTTACAGTGGGTGTCCCAGGAGCTGCAGCTGCAGCAAAGGCTGCAGCTAAAGCTGCTGCATATGGTGAGTCTCCATCACCCTTCCTCAGGGAGGGAAGAGGGCAGGGTGGGGCAATGGGTAGGGTAGAGGGCACCCTGGCACTGTGGATGGCAGGAGCTCATGGGACTCCTGCCTGCAGAGCCTGTCTGCCTGGCCACAGCCATGACCCTCTCTGCAGGAGCAGCACGTGTGCCCGGGGTCGGTGTGCCCGGAGTTGGTGTGGCCGGGGTTGGCGTGCCTGGAGTTGGCGTGCCTGCAGTTGGTGTTCCTGGGGTCGGTGTGCCTGGTCTGGTGCCTGGTGGAGTCGGAGCTGTACCAGGTAAGATGGTGCCTAAGGGATGCTCGGGATGTCCCTAGCGGTGCTGGCTGTGGGGTGCCCATATGGCCACCCTTGTTCATCACTGCCCTTCATGCGCCTCTTCTTCCCCAGGAGTTGGAGTTCCAGCAGCCGCCGCTGCTGCCAAAGCAGCTGCCAAAGCAGCCAAGTACGGTAAGCTGGGATCAGTCCAAGGTTATCCCATGTGTCCTGTTTCCTGCCACCTACTCAGGCTGGTCTCCTCAATGGAGCTGAGACACAGGGTCCCTGTGGGTTGGGGTGAGCACTGAGCTCTCTGCAGGGCTGCACATGGCTGTGTCAGGGGTTGCTCTCCCGAGAGCTGGTCTGCATGGAGTGCCCTAGGTTCATTAGTCCACCCATCCTCCCTTCTATCCACCCATCTGCACCACCAGCCAGCCAACCACCTCAGTATCCATCCATCCATCCATCCATCCATCCCCAGCCTGCCATGCCTTTGCAGCTGGTGCCTTCCACCACCTCTCACCTTGAGCTGAACCCCTAATCCTCTCTCTTCTTGCAGGAGCAGGTGGCCTGGCTCCTGGTGTAGGTGTGGTTCCTGGTGTGGCTCCTGGAGTAGGTGGTGTGGCTCCTGGCATTGGTGGCCTTGCTCCTGGTGTAGGTGGCCTGGCCCCCGGCATTGGAGGTGTCCCAGGTGAGGAGGAGAAAGGCGGGTGGTGGCAGCAGCCTGGCTGGGGTCGGGCCAGGTGTGAGGAGGAACTCAGTGGTCTCCATCAACTCATGGCCATCCCTTGGTGGATGCAGACAATGCTCAGCACTGCTAGAGAGAACCCTCGCTGGGGGGCACTGACCTTCCTCTCACTGTCTCCACTCAGGGGTTGGGGTTCCAGCCGCAGCAGCCAAAGCAGCAGCCAAAGCAGCCAAATACGGTGAGTTGTCTGGAGGAGCCCCTGGCACTGCTCAGCCCTACCCGTGGCTGGGCAACTGGGCTCTCCCAATGAGCCCTGGCATGGGCATACTGCTCCAGAGGGAGCTGAGGGGCTTTGTTGGTGGCCACCTCACATAGAATCACAGAACATTAGGGATTGGAAGGGACCTCAAAAGATCATCTAGTCCAATCCCTCTGCCAGAGCAGGATCCCCTA
>JAOXOE010000827.1:4591482-4619192 GCA_028565055.1 Phoeniculus purpureus
AGGTCTAATGGGGAGATGCTGAGGGAGCTGGGGCTGTTCAGCCTGGAGAAGAGGAGGCTGGGGGGAGACCTCATTGCTCTCTACAACTACCTGAAGGGAGGTTGCAGTGGGGCAGAGGTTGGTCTCTTGTCTCTAGGGAACAGCGATAGTACAAGAGGAAATGGAGTGAAGTTGTGCCGGGGCAGGTTCAGATTGGATCTTGCAAAAAACTTCTTCCCTTAAGAGTGGGGGAGGTCTTGGAACAGGCTGCCCAGTAAAGGGGTGGAGGCACCATCCCTGGAGGGGTTCAACAAATGGGCAGCCAGGGTGTTTCAGGAGATGGGCTAACAGTTGGGGGTTGTAGAATGGATGGTTGGACTTGATCATCTTGAAGGTCTTTTCCAACCTTGATGATTCAGTGATTCTGTTCTTGCCTTGGGCTGCTGCAGTGTTCCAGGCCAGCAAGTGACTCTGTTTTACCATCAGCGTGAAGCCCACGCTGCCACCACCCTGTGCTGGGCAGATGTTTCATGTTCAGAAACCAACTCTGGCTTTTGGAGAAGGTATTTTGGTGGTGGGGAGAAACTCTGATGTGCTTCTGAGCACCCACAGCACCAGGATGGTCCTGCAGGTGCCTTGAGGCTGTCTGTCCCTCCCCACTAGGGACAAACAGACCTCCGTTCTCCGGTTTCCCGGCAGCCTGCGATAACCCAAGCCCTCAGCAGCCCTAAACTGAACTCCCCAGTGTGTGCTTAAATCAGAAGCAGCTTTCCTTTAAAAACTCATCCTGCTGGTATCTGCTTAGAGGATCTGGGCTAAGACAGCTCATAAAGGCGCTGACTGAGCCCCGGGGGGTACTTCACCCTGCCCTTGGCTTCCTCCTCGCCACAACAAACCAGCCCAGTCCCTGCTCTTTCCTCACTGCCTCCCACGTCCAGGACAGAGACCTCTGCAAGGGGAGACGGGACAAGAGGCTTCAGTTTCCTTCCATCCGGCACTCAGCACCGGGTACCGGGAATCAGTCTCCCACTGCTGAGGGCCTGGCGACTGGGACCAGGCCTCGTCCTCCCTCAGGCCCTACCTGCGGCGGGCCGGGCCGGTGCCTGCTGTCTCTGGGACAGCCCCATCCAGGAGGCTGCCCTCACACGGGGATGTCCTCCTTACTTCTGCCGGGGGTTGCCGGCGGGATTTGGCCATCTGCCCTTCACTTGGCAAAGAGCTGCGCGGAAACAGAGTGTGGAAGTGGCGGAACAGAGACAGAGGCCGAACTGCTGGGTGGGGAGGGCAGCCAGAAGAGCTGCTCTTGAGACTGCGGCCTCACCAGTGAACTCTGCTGAGGTGCCAAGTAGGAGAGGATCGTGGGCAACTAGAAGGAGCAGAATAGCCTTCTGCAAAGATTGGAACAGGAGAAATGCCAGGGCAAGGCCAGGTGTCTGCACGGCCCCCCAGGAAGTACCCATGAAAGGCAAAACAGAAAAGGAAGAGCTGCCTGGGAACGCAGGAGCCACCAATGTGGCCTTGGGAAGGGCAAACCCAGCTGGCAGGATGCGCTCGGCAGGGACTGGCTGGTAACACATCACCGAGTGGGAACTGCCAACAGCGGCCCCAGTCCTGGCTCTGCTTGCCCACAAGACTCGGCATGGGAAGAGATGGGACGGGCGGGTGAAAGGAGAGCTGGTTTTGTGAGAGGAGCCTGAAAGCACTTGGCTTGTTTAGTCTAGGAAAATGATGGTCGGGAGAGAAATGGTCTATAAATACATCTGGGAGTAAATAGCAGAAGGGATAAGAGCTATTTAGGCTAGAGGACAGTGCTGGCAAAGAAGCAGATGGCTATCAGCTGGCTGTGAACATGGTTACGCTGTGAGCAAGAGTAACGATCCCTTCTTTGCAAAAGGTGACCCTTGGACAGCCTTTCCCGGGGTCAAGTAGGGACGAATCCTGCAGCTCAGTGAAAGTCTTTGGTCCAACATACATGTCAAAATTCATGTTACGTCTTCATAACCTCAAACTCCTCCACATCATTGGGATGGTGATGGAAGGGAAGCCCCATGGCAGTACCAATCTGGGTGGATACCAAGCAGGGTCACCTGGAACCATCCTTTAGGTGATGCTCAGAGCATTAGACACACCACAGCTGAGATCCCACCACGCTTGTCACTGGTGCAGCCCTGAACCTGACAGGCACATCAATTCACCGAGTAGCTGTGTGGCTGGAAAGCTTGTGGCTCACCGGAAACTTCAAAAAAAACCCCCAGTGCTGGTGCAGATCCAATTTGGCCCCATCCCAGATTAAAAAAACAAACAAACACGACATTTCTGGTGAACTAGAAACCCTGGTGCTCAGCCAGCGCTGCAAATAGCCCAACTGGTTTCAAGATGGAGCTTGAAAAATTTATGAGGAGGATTACCCGAGCGGTTGCCTGTGGTAGCAGAGGATGGGAATGGGTCCCTCAGGAGCACTCCTCAGGCCAGTGTGTGACCTGTGGCTGCAGCCCAGCACACGAGGACACAGCCAGGCTGAAAGCAGTGCCAGGCTGCCCTCCCACAGGACAGCTCTTCTGCCTCCTGTGCCACCCAACCCTGCCCCATGGGCACAGAACACCCTTGGGAAATCACCCTCTGGAAAGCAGAGAGGGTAAGAACATGTCTATGAGTCCTGAGAAGGTGACACTGCAGGCAGGTCTCATAGCTGGTGTGGCCTCAGGAGGGGCTCAGGGCTGGTGTCTGCACAGCCCTGTACATTACCTCTGCTCTCCTTGGTACCATGTTGTCCTCCAATTCCCCACTCTACCAGCACTCTGATGTGCCCAGAGCCTCTCCTAACTTGTTTCCCTCACCAGATCATAAAGTCTGATCGTGCTGTTCATGGTGGAGTCTTGCATATCTTTTTGCCGCCCGATACCCCCCAGTGCTACTCAGTCCTCTCCATCCCATATCCCACTCCAAGCCCTTTTCCTGGGACTGAAGTTCCCTGTTCCACTTCCTCCTTTTCTCTCCTGCTATCACTACCATGTTCTGGTGGGACATCAATAAAAGCCTCAGTGGCAGCAGCTCTCCTCAAGCCTCCCTGTTCCTATTCCCCCCCCACAGTGAGGTTCAGGACTGGTGGTTGATGAGACTCCCAGTTCAAATTCTTGCTGCTCAGCCCCTCTGGATTCATGCTGAGAGTGGCAAGCAGGTGGTTTTCCCCATAGCACAATGTGCACAGCCCAGGCAGGTGGGTCCAGCTTTTACCCGTGAGCCTCAGGGGAGGATCTGCTCTTCCCTGGGTGCTGCTGCTTGCATCCTCTCACAGGTGTCTTACGAGGATTCCCACTCTATTGCTTCCCATTTCCAATCAATCTTCTCTGTCCCTCCGGATGATCTGGATAGTTTGATTTATTCTAGCACTTGTCCCTTCCCCATAATCTGAAGGTCAGGGGAAGCGGAGACAAGATCCTCAGACGCTTTTGGTTGCAATGGCAGCAGTAGAGTGCTTTAGAAGAGATCAGAAGCACCGCTCGTGCTCGGGGGACTCAGGGCGTCCTTCCAGCTGGTTAAAGCAGGTTCCTTAAAGCAGGTTCCAGTTCTAGGAAATGAGGCCCCCTGAAAGTGTCAAACACACAGTGCTTGCCTTCCCAGAACACAGGAGATGCAAACCTGCTACCTGAGCACATTGCCACAGCTCATTGCTTTCAGACTCCCCAGGGGCCCGTCCTGGCTTGGCTTCTCCACTCGGCAGAGCTCCTAGGCTCAGTGATGCACAGAAAGATTTTATCTCCCATGCGGAAATAAAGATTTTTTAAAGATTTATCTCTTTTTGAGACACCAGCCCACTCCTGCCCCCTGTACCAGCCTGACAGTGACTCCACAAGCCCTGTTAGGTTGCAGTGACCCTGACCCTCCATGCAGGGGGACACAGATACCCTCAGGGGCACCCTGGCACCCTGTCCCAAGCTCCTCAGGTATCCTCAACTTCACAGCCCAGTGGAGCTGCTCTGGCTTTGTACAGCACTGTGCACCACTGGGTTTTGGTGCAGCACTCACTGGGGGCCTTGTGCCCCAGCACCCATGCCCTTAGTGTCTTCAGCACCCCCAGCTCCTCTGAGCTTCTACACATCCAAGAAAACCTTGGACATCCCAGGCTCAGGGCTTGTCCCAGCACTTTTCACATAGGGGTCCCCTGAAGGACCTCAGAATCCATGAGGTAATGATATCACCATGCTGGGCTGGGTGACCCCCCAACCCCAGGGTGCTAGCCCCTCTCCCCAGGTGCTGGGACAGTCCTGTGGGCTCAGCCCAGTGCTCTGAGTCACTGTTGTGTTTTGTCTGTCCGAGGCAACTCTGCTGGATTCAATTAGGGGCTGTCCTGCATCTCTCCTGCTTGGGAAAGCAACTGGGATTTGGTGACTGCTGCTTCACCTCAGGGTTTTGCTGACAGGGTTCCTTCACTAGGGTTGGGCAAGGTGGCTCAAACTACCCTCAAAGCCACAGGGCACTGCCAGGGGCAGCTGACAGCGCTGGAGACAGGTGTGCTCTGCACAACGGACCACTTCAGTGGGAGCAAGGGCACAGCCCTCAGCAGCAACCTCTATCTCCTACAAAACTTTACCACTTCTGGGCCAACATCTCACTCCATGTAGTGATTTGTGGGCTTCCCCAGATGCCAGTGGGCTGTTCTGTGGGGACACAGAATCACAGAACATTAGGGATTGGAAGGGACTTTGAAAGATCATCTAGTCCAACCCCTCTGCCACAGTAGGATCCCCTAGATCAAGTCACACAGGAACATGTCCAGGTGGGTTTTAAATGTCTCCAAGGAAGGAGACTCCACAACCTCCCTGGGCAGCCCCTTCCAGCACTCTGTCACCCCCACTGGGAAGAAGTTCCTGCTCATATTTAGGCAGCAGTGCTCATCTTCGGGTGTGCTCAAGCATCGTGCCATGTCCTGCTAGAAATGGGGCAGCTCCCACTCCCATGTACCCTACAGTTGGGTACAGGTACCATGAGGAACCACCACTCACAGCACCTGACTCTGCAGGTGCCCAGGCAGGGCTTGCAGCACCTCCCTGCCTGAGGAAGTCGTTGGGCTGCTTGATGCCAACCCCTCTTTGTTATATGCTAAGATGCAAAATATTTTAATCCACGTTTCTCTTTCGTGTTTCTTTTCTTTCCCATGCTAGATTCCTAGAAGACAGGGAATTTATGGTGTGAGTCCACTCCAGCCACATAGAAAGCCCAGCCAAGGTCAACACCACGAGACAGGCAGCTCCTGCCAAGGGGGGAAAGAGCGATCGCTTAGTGCTTGGCGGAGGAGGAAATCAAACCAAAACCCTTCCAAAGAAATCTAGATATAAAACACCCCCCTCCCCAAAACTCTTTGGTGGAAAAGGACCAAAAGCTGTAAGGACCGTGTCTGTACTGCTCCCCCTGCCTGGCCCCAGCGTGGCCCCACTTTGCCTCCGCTCCAGCACCGCAGCAGGGAGGCCAGCGAGTGGGGATGGAGCTGGTGGCACGGGAACATCTCTGCCCCTGTGCCCAGCCCCCTTGCTTGCCTCCTGATCAGGCAGCTGGGACAACCTTGACACCCACTTTCCAGGAGACCTTTTACTTAGTCCCCGCTTGGCTGTTGGGTTTAGCAGCACTCCCCAGCATCCTTCCTCACACCCCACTGTGGTGCCCATGGCTGGCACTGCCAGAAGCTGTCTGTGTCCTACTCTGTAGACAGGGATGCCAACTGCTTGTGGCACACACTTCCCCAGCCTGGTCTTGGCAGCCGAGGGAGAGTTCAAACCATTTTGTCATGGGAGACAACGTGTTTTGGGGTGTTCTGCAGCAAGTGCCCTCTCTGCCCTTCCTGGTGTGTGTGTGCATCAGAGAGCACCCATGCCAGGCTCTGCTGCATGGTTTTGTGTGTGTATTGGTGAGTTACATGGTGGGAGAGATTCCAGAGCACTGCCCAGTGCCCAGTGCCCATGGTGAGAAGGGGAGAGAGCATCAGTCCATGGGGTGAGCAGCTCTGGGGATCAGGATGGGTCTTGCAGAGTCTTGGCAAGGGCAGCTGTGCTGGTCCTTTCAAAGACATAAAACATCTACAGAGGGGAAGGGAACAGTCTGTTCTCCCTGCTCGTGGCAGACAGGACATCAAATGGGTTTAAGTTATAGTGGGGGTAGGTCAGGTTAAACACTGGGAAAAGCTGCCCAAGCAAAGTGACTGGTGCAGCTCTGTCAGTGTGGAGGGGTGTGGGAGAGTGGTAGAGAACCCAGGACCCCTCCTGGCCCCTATGCCATCCCTCCCAGATCCTGTGGGTAACCCTGGGCACCAGGGTGGGCACTGGATCTGCCCCTCTGCCAACCTGGCCAGGCTGCTTGTTCTCTCTCTCTTCTGCTCTGCCCACATTTTTCTTTTCACCCCTTCCCCTTGTTCTGGGATCTGGGACAGGGTCCAAGTCCCATCCATAGACCTCCAGGAGCAATGGTGACACCACTGTCAATGGAAGGTGATGGGGATGTGGAGGGATCCCACAGCCAGCCAAGCAGTGGGTGAGGATCCCATGAGGTGAGGATCACTGCACTGGTGTCACACACCAATCCCAGCTCCTCAACCTGCCTTTACCTCTTTGACGATGTAAAAACCTGTCATCAGGTCCCAGTCATGACCTATGCAGAGGCCCAAGGTTACTCTCCAGCTTGCAGGAACTTGTTGGGACAGCTTGCTGTCCTTCTGTGTGTCCCCAGATCTCAGGATGCCTGACCAGAACCACAGAGCTGAAGAGCCCTGGTGTGCAGCAGGTCCTGCTCTCCTCCCACATCACAACTGACCATGTGCCATTCTCCAGGGCTTCTTTGGCAAAAAACCTGGGGTCACCCACTTGCCAGGATCTCCATAACCTGCTCTGAGACACCAGCCCCATCATTTTATAGATGTTTTATGGAACTCAGAAGACACTGTCCTTTCTCCAGCTCTGCTGGGACATCACCACAGCCTTTCTGCTTTCCCAAACCAGGACGTGCATGGGAAGAGCCCTGGGGTGCCCAAGCTCAGTTTACTGTTTAGGTTGGACCAGAACAATGACCAGAGGTCTGAGAGTGTCCTCTGGCCATGGTTCTGCTGGGGAGCATGAAGGATGCTGCAGAAACATCTGCACTTACCCAAGGAGATGAAGTTGCAGCAGATGAGCAACAGTCAGGGCCAGCACTTGGGCTGCTCGTGTTACTGGTTGTCTTTGTGAATTTTGCAGGGAGAGGAGAAGGCTGCTCATTATCTTCACCCCGTAATGGGTGCAGAAAGCTGGGCAGCCACAGCATATTCCTTCCACCATGGTCACCAAACCCAGCCCAGCACAAGATATCTGATGTAAGAGGGGTCGGGAGTACAGGGGAACCCACCACCTCTGGTCCAGCACATCAGGGTTGATGGTGTTGAGCAAAAATCCACCACCTTCTTCACACAGCTCTGCTGATTCTGCATGTGACCTGCACCCAGCAGTGCTCAGGACAACCTGTGCCCAAGGGCTGGTGCCAGCCTGTCCTCTGCACCTTATCCAGGGGAAATGGCGTTTCCTGTGGGTGTCCTGCCCATCAGTGGCTGGCTGCTGCAGTGACTCATGCAGCTGGTTTCCTCTCTCAGCTCCTTGCACCTCCTGGCCTCTCCCTCCCTTCCTTGGCAGGGAAGGGTGTGAAATACCCTGCTTATCGAGGTCCTGCTCCCCAGTGATTGCTGTGCTTCTCATACACAAGCACCTTCTTGCTCCACTCAAACTGCAAACTGGGATGACCCAGGCAGGTGGTGTGTTACCATGCTGGCCACAGCCTCCTGCTGATCCCTCAGTGGCATCTGAGCACCCTGGACACAAGCACCTGCCTCCATAGAATGACCTCTTGAGAGCTTCTTAAACATAGATCCTCACTTGGCTATCTCCTTACAATCACAGGATCAGTAAGGTTGGAAGAAACCTACAAGATCACCCAGTCAAACTATCAACCCAACCCCACCCTGCCCAACAAACCATGTCCCCAAGGGCCACATCTCCTCATTTTTTGAACCCCTCCTGGCACAGTCCCACACCTGGAGGTGCTCCTTGCCTGTAGGATGGAGACTGACCCTCCCCGCCACTAAGCTGACAGCTCAAGCACACAAGGGCAGTGCTGATGGCAACTACATGCCACCCATCTGGACAAGTCCGCTCACTTGTCCCAGGAGCTTCTTTTGGTGTTTCATGATGACTGCTCATTCCAGGCCCAGCAATCACCTCGGAGAGATGAGGAAATTTCCAGCAGTAAAGTTCATGCAGTCTTGACACAGATCATTAAGGGAAGAAAGAAGGGGGTTGTGGTTCAAAGTTTGGTGTCTAAGACATTGACTTCTGTTCCTGCTTCTGCCACGCTTCAGTCCCAGGCAAGTCCACACAAAACCCTTGGGGCTGCACTGGAGCAGATGCCGTGGAGCAAACCGCTCTCCACTGCTTTGGTCTGCAGTGGGGCAGATGGGACCAGCACTGTCCATTTGGGGTGACAGAGTGCCTCTATGCCTGTCCTAGACCAAGGAAGGGACTATCTCCTGTGTCTACTCCATTTGACTTCTGAAGCTGACTGACGTCTCCCCGCTCAAGGCCCCCTCAGCTCGGCTCCATTTAAGGGGCTTAGGAAGAATTGAGCATTGCTGGAATTCTTCTCTTGCTAACTTTAAACATTCATTACTTTAAATGCTAATCCCCTGGGATTATCCCATTGGAGGAAGCGATGTAAAGCAACAGGGGAGAGAACAGCGCGTCTTCTCGCCCATCGCACACCGCTCGACGGCTCTTTTTGGGGAGGGAAGTGTGAAAATGCCAGTTCGAGCTTCTCCAAACCTGGCTTGGGTTTTACACCTCACTGTGGACTCTCAAAGAAGCCAAGTCTGAAGGCTCTTGCTCCAGCTGGTTTTGAGTCGTATATGTCCTAAGTGTCTCTGTGGAGCACGAGGGGGAAATGTGTGTTTTTCCATGTGTGTGACTCAGAAATGACTGAACCCAGTCGGTTCCAATTTCTCGAAAAAAATCCGCTTTTGGCTTGAGCCCAAGAGTGGAAACTTTCAACCGAAAAAGAGTTGATTTGAGCTCTAAATGACATTAAAAACGGCTTAGAAGGGAAACTGGATTTCAACCATCATTATGGCAATCGCTTCTCATGGCCCTCTGACAGCAGCAGCAGAGAGAGTAGTGAAAGTAATTCCCAAGGAAAATTCACTTGGATTCCACAGGCGGATCGGGATTCGGCTGCAGACGCTTTGTACTGGCCGTTCACGAGCAGGGGAGAGGTCAGCCCTTGGAACAGCAAAGGAACAGGAGTGCTCAGCTCCAAAACGTGCGGAGGATGGAGGTCAGCCCCAGGCCTTGGCACTGGCCGAGTGTGGGGCAAGTGCTTTCGGACAAAGACACAACCCTGCTCGTGGAGGCTTTTCCCTCTCCCCTTCTCTGGGTTGTGCCTTCGCTGCGAAACACCCTGTTCGTTTGGGGAAGATTTATTCCCTGAGAAGTGCCTGAATGATTTCAAGCCACAATTTATTAAAGACTGCTGCAACCCGCTCGCAAACAGGAAGCGAGGCAGAGAAAGAGACACTATCTCTAGCAACCCGACGTGTTGTGAATTAGCTCCAATCATGCGAACAATGATGGATGTGCTCCCCCAGTGGCTTTTGTCTGAAAGCTCATTACGCTGGTCATTACGAAGGCCCTGCACTAGATTAGAATGAGATGGACCAGCTGATAGACTGGGTTTCTCCTGCGTTTGGAGGATGCTGGAGCTCGGCATGAAGACGCTGTCCAACTTGGCCGTAGTCACACCAGTAAATCAATGGCCAGGCTATAACCGGCAGTGTGGCTCCCTGGCTCTGAAGACAGGCCGGCAGATTTTCCTGAAAAGAGCAGACTGTTTATACTTGGGGAAAATAGCTCCATTGGTTGTAGTGGAAGCCAAGGCCATGCTTTGCTCACCAAAGTATGCAGGACATCGTAGTATGACACAGAGCTGCAGGATGGGAGGGATCATTGGTGCTTTCTGTCCAACCTCCTCCTCAGAGCATGGCTAGCTCCAAGGAGAGACCGTGTGGCTTTGGGTTTTACCCAGGCCAGTCGTGGACATCTCCAAGAAAGATTTTCACTCTCATTGTGAAAATCTTTCTCTTCATATCACGCGGGATTTTTCCTTGCCACAACTTGTGCCAATTTCCCCTGGATCCTTCACCACACACCTCTGGCAAGAGCCTGGGTCTGTATTTGTAACCCATTAGGCAGTTGAAGACAGCTATCAGGTAGTCACTTAGCTGAAGAAGCATACTTCCCTCATGTACTGTGTGCTCCAGCCCCTTATGATCTTGGTGAGTACTGGGGTCCCTCCAGCAGATCTCTTTTTTATAGTCATTCCTACCCAAATACAACACCAAGCCTCACCAAGAGCTAATCTGGGCATGACACACTTTAGAGAAGGTTCAAATCACCATGGCACCGCCCCACTGGTGTCACCACCTGATGCCCACTGGTGTGTCTGCTCACAGTAAGTGTGACCAACCAAATGCTGGGAAGGTGCTTGGGTTAAGACAACGCTGGGCTCATGAAACACTATGACTGAGACCGAATCCAGGGAGATGTCTGTGTGGTAGCAGGAGCCCACGTAGCTCATGACAGGATGTCTAGTGTGGGACATGGCTATGCTGAAGGGAGATATGAGAAGAGACACAGGGAATGAAGGAGAGGCATGAGATGATCCCCATAATGGGGAGACCCATGCAGAAACAAAACACATCAGTATGGTGATGCCAGAAACCCTCCAGAGGAGAGGACTTTGAGGATCGGTGTGGCTGAAGTTTGGCCAATTTTGGCTGCAGGCTCTTACCTGGGACAAGATGGAGAAAACCAGGCATCTTCAGAGCGCTGTGGCTGTCTCCAGGCGGGAATCTAGGGCTCATAAGAAGGATCACAGAATCACAGAACATTAGGAATTGTAAGGGACCTCAAAATATTGTCCAGTCCAGTCCCCCTGCCATATTAGGATCCCCTAGATCAAGTTGCACAGGAACATGTCCAGGCAGGTTTTAAACATCTCCAGAGAAGGAGACTCCACAATGGCCCTGGGCAGCCCATTCCAGTGCTCACCATAAAGAAATTCCTTTTCATATTGATGTGGAGCCTCCTCTGTTCCAGCTGACACCCCTTGCTCCTTGTCCTATCGTTAGATGACACTGAGCAGAGCCTGGCTCCATCCTCCTGACACCCACCCTTTCCGTATTTATAAACATTAATGGAGTCACCCCTCAGTCTTCTTTTTTCTGAGCTAAAGAGACCCAGCTCCCCCAGCCTTTCCTCACCAGAAAGAAGTTCCACTCCCTTCATCAACTTTGTGGCTTTGTGCTGGACTTTCTCCAGCAGTTCTGTGTCCTTCTTGAACTGGGGGTCCCAGAACTGGACACAATATTCCAGATCTGGTCTCACCAGACAGAGTAGAGGGGCAGGAGAGCTTCTCTTGATCTGCTAACTAACCCCTTCTGATCCACCCCAGGATGCCATTGATGGACAAAAGCATTGCATGACCATGGTGGTGCTCAAGGCTTCCCATACAGAAGTTGCTGCAGGCACCACAAGGAAATATGATGGGTGGGATGGGGTCCAACATCCCTTGGGAAGGTGGGGTAGAGAGGCCCACTGGCTGAGCCATGTTACTCCTAACACATACCAGGGCCTGGGGGTTGTTCACATGAGATGGGATCAAGTCCTTTTTAGGCACCACAGCAAGCAGTTTGGGTATGTCCCTTAATCATGACTACTCATAAATCTTGCTGTCACAGTGGAAGCCTTTCACTTCCAGATATAGATTGGAGAGCAAATGCTACCGACTATTCTGGGATGTGGCAGCTGATAGATGGTTCCAGAATTTACTATTTTAGACTTGGTCTTTGCCTTTGGGGAGACCCAATAGAGAAGCTGGTTGCAGAACATGCACGTTGACCACATAGGTTTCACCTCAGACAAACCGAGAAATAACCTCTGTCAGATCAGATGTTCACACGGAGTGTTTCTCTTTCCCATACTCAGAAAAGATTAGAGACCCAAAAACTGAAGTCAACTGAGCTGAAGAGCTAAGCGGCTAGAAGTGCCTGAGAATGGCAGGGTTTTCAAGATAAAGGTACAAAGCTCTTTGATGTCCCTCATGACAGCAGCTTGCCCATCAAAAATCAGAGCGAGAGTGATCAGAGTTTAAAGAGGCCAGGAATATCTGCACGGTAAAATGGGTCTGCGGACCTGGAAGTGCCCAGCATGAATAGGAATTGCCAGAAGTTGAGCTGAGCTGGACCTGACAAAGACAATTCAAACAAATAGCAAAAGAGTCTCTAGCTAAGTCAATAAAGAGAAAGGGTCGGTATGCGGGGAGAAGAGTGGGGTTTAGAGGTAATCTCAGGATGGCCTCCATCCTAAATGCATTGCGTTTCTTGTGAGGTCAATGGTGCACCCACCACAGGGTGTCTCGTGGTAACGTCCCTGGGAAACCAAACATAGTGTTGGTCTCAGCCCATGGGAACCCACCTACCGCAGTCCTAGAGGAAGAATTTGCTCCAGCTCAATGAATCTCTCATGGGAATAGGTCAGTGCAGAGTGGGGAGGGCCAGCAGTGGTTTGGGGTTCATCATGAACCCCCAGTCCTGAGACAGGTTTCCCTAGAGATTGGCAGCCTCCCATACCTGTCCCTATGAGGAGGCTTTCTCAGGGCTTCTTCAGTTTCAGAAGGTTGTAGCAGTTGTAAAAGGCAACTAGGGGAGAGGCTGGGGCAGGATAGCTGCGTGATGGGGTGTTGGCTAATTGTACCTGACTGTCAGACAGCAGCAGGTACCAAAAGGATCTGAATCCACCAGACTGATCTTGTGAAGGACACCTCTCTGCTGCCTCAGGGCTGGGAGAAGTTGAAGGCTAGAACAGACCTTCCAGGAGAGCAGCGGGAATAGGGAGGACCATAAAACTGACTGTGCTCAGTTTATGAGATACTGATGCTGCTGGGAGGCAGCAATGTCTGGTCCATGAGGTCATGGTCATTATAGGGTGGATATGAAATCCATAGATACTATAGATTTTATTAGCGTGGATTTTCCCCATGGGGCACACGGAGGACATGGAAATACTCATCTAGAGGAGCAATTCTGAAGGTGCCAAGTGGTAATGAATTTTAACTGTTGAAGTGATAAACAGGGATACTCGCACATCCTTGGGAAAGTCAGGTGATGCAAGGAGTGTTTTGTACATGTTACGAGGAGGAAATTTCGTTTCAGTGTGCATCAGGGGGCTGAATCCTTGCTCTAGCTGTGAAGGAGGATTAGAAGGTACAATCTACCCCTTCTCCCCTTGGGTCAGGTTCAGCTTAGCCCTGTCCCCTGCTCTCAGCTCTGTCCCCTTCAGCACTCCAGCAGAGTTTTTCAGTTGAGCAAGACCCTTGCTGCTGTCCCACCTCAGCTCTGCTGTACAACTTGGCCCTGTAGCCTCCACCCCTTCACAAAGCAAAGGTTGCACCAGGGTCCAGGCTCAGTCCCATGTGGCCCCCGTGCATATGCATATCGCCTCCAAGGAATGTGCTTTCTGGGTGGAAACTGTGTCATCGGAGAAATATTTCATATTTTCGTTTGTCCACATTCCCCAAATGAAAAATGAATCGTGAAGTCTCATAAATAAGGGGCCGAGTTTCTCATTTACATATTTTTGTGGTTGTTGGAGCAAGGGTGGCTGCGGCTCTGCCAACCATGTCCTAAGCCTTCCCCTTGTGCACCTTCTCTCCTGCTGGCAGCTGCCTGTGCTCCCTGGAACAGGCTGCCCTGAGACCCGTGTGCTCCGATGGGTTCTGCTCTCTTAGGTCACCCTGCCTGCTGCCAAGCATCTCACATAGCCACAGGCTGCTGGCATGAGCATGGTGGGGAAAGCATGGGTAGCTGGGAGCCTTGGAGGAATCCCAGCCCCAAGAAGGTTTTTGGGATTCAAAGAGGGGATGGGAAACCTCATGGTGTGGTTTCACCTTGGCTCTGGTGACAGGGTGATAGGGTGATGACTTGTGGTGTCAGAAAGCAGGTGGCTGGAGAAGTACATGGGAGATGGAGCAAGTGGAAAAGGAGAGGACAGAGAACTGCAGAGGAGGATGAGGTGGGTGAAGGGGAGAGTGAAGGAGGGATGGGCAGGCACAGCCCAAGGCAGCAGGCAGGTGAGTGCAGGCTCTGCTCTGCACTGGAAACACACAGTTGTCCTGTGGCTCCCTCCTTGAGCACAGCCAACTGCCCTGACCTTGCTCCACGGGCCAGCTGCATCACATCACCATTGGCCATTCCTCACTGACCCTCTCCCCTTGATCTGTGGCCAGGAACACTTTGCAATTTGCCTTGTCCCTCTTGATGTCCCTTCCTATGGGGACTCTGCACCATTAGGATTGAATGTGGCAACATCACTAAGCGCCTCCTCTGAGCCTTGATCTGGGCAAGTTGAAGAGAGGACCAGCGTCTCTGGGCATCACCCATGATCTTCTGCCTGGGGCATATTTTTAACTCCTAGTTCCTCTGAAGAAGACTGAAGGTCTACACAGGTCTCCAGTGGATGCAGGGCAATAGGAGCCTTTCTGGGTGCACAGTGAGACAACCTCAGGACATACACAGGGCTGGGTGATCCTCTTCAACTGGGAGATGTAGCACCCTTTTGAGGTGCTACTGACCCCAAACTATGCACACCAGTGACCCAGCCTTGTCCTGGAGCACGTCTGGGTTCAGGCATGGGGCTTGGCAGGTGGAAATGAAGCACAGACACCAGCCATGGCCACAGCTGTCCTCTGGATCTCCTTCTCCCCAGGGTATGCTTGGTTTCAGGTGGACGATCTTCTCTTGGCACTGCAGGGGGAGCCCAGTTGGTGTCACCCAAGGGTTAATGGCTATAAACTGTGCTGCTAAAGCCATCTTCTGGTTTCAATTTAACTTTGCATTTGCGTGTGGATTAGACTCAAAGATGTTCATATTCACTTAATAATCTTCCCACTTAGGCACCACAGAGATGAGCTCCAGAGCCAGGGAAGGAAGCGGGATGTTTAACACTTGTCTCCCTGAGAGGTGACCCCTCTTCCCTAGACCTCAGAAAAGCAAGAAGAAGCAAGAACACCTGCTGTGAAGCTGCAATGATGCTCAAGGGGCAGGTGTAAGCTCAGCAGAGCCCCAGTGCAAGAGCTGGACCCCTGAGCTCTCCATCCTACTCTTCCAAGGGTGCACCAAGAGCAAGGGACATGGGATGGCCATGGTCTCCTCATCCTTCTGCAGAGCTCAATCTAGCCATAGGATGCCCTGAGACCAGGCAACAGCATGTGTGAGACAGGGATTATTCACCCAAATCCGCTGAGAGAGGATCAAATCAAGGCTGCTAAGCCCAGGGAAGTCCAACGCCAACTCTGCTCGTGCCGTCTGTCTGGCCCAGGCACACAGACCCTGAGACTGAGCCTTGGCTTTCACCTGGCCCTCTCTTGTCAGGCTTCAGAGTCATGCAGAAGAAATATGTTGTTGGAGTGGGAGCAAGCGTGTCCTGCAAAGCTGTCTAAACATAGCACAAGGAAACAGGAACGCAGGGCTCTGAGCACTGCAAGAATAACACAGGACTTGCTGCTCTCAGCTCAGCCTCCTCATCTTCCTGTGCAGCTGAGTCCCAGTGGTACTGGGCAGGCAGAGCCAGCCAGGGCTGTCCTGGAGCCAAGGAGCACGTTGGGTGCCTGACCAAGCAGGGACATAATGTACAGTTCTCCCCAAATCTCCTCTGCTTGGCTGAGGCTGGAGACACCACTGGCCCTGGAGATGCAGAGATCCAGGTCAATAGGGGTTGCAGCAGCACCAGGGTTCTACTGAGGTTCTACTTGGCTCCTTGCCTATCTGTACATCTTCCCAGTAGGATTGGGGCTGTCACTGAGGGTAAGGGATGAGGTTGCACATGTCCAGATCTGTCCCCAGCAGATCAGTGCTAGAGATGACCTTCCAGACACTTATTGTGGTCCTGGAGCTGCAGCAGAGTGAAGTCATGGTGCCTTGGGCTTGCAGGCAAGAAAACTGCTGAGAGCCCCGTGCAGGATGAGCACGATTAGGATGATCCACCTGAGGATGCTGTCCAGACCTTTCTGAAGCATTCCAGGCTCCTCTCCACTACCCACCTTAGCAATGGGACACGGACATGTTCCATCGTGGATGTAGTCCAATGGGCATGGTCTAGGCTACCCTAGAACAAGGTGGGCAAGATGACCTGCAGAGGACTCAGGGGCTACATGGCCTATGGTGGACCCTTGCATGGTGGGCCTGCCACTCAGCCTGGTGCAGCTGGGCTGGCACACATATTTCCTTGGGGAGCACCAGACACAGTGCCACAACACTGGGTGGATTTTTCACAGTTCAGGTGGTTTCCATGTTCCCACCCCCATCCCACTCAGTCTCACAATGCCAGTGATTCTCCACAGGCCTGGGCTCTTTAGGCAGGCACATTTCAGGAGATGTTTTAGTGGTTGGGAGTTGTAGGGTAGGTGGTTGGACTTGATGATCTCGAGGATCTTTTCCAATCTTGATGATTCTATGATTTCAAGATTGGCTTGTGGGATGCTGCAGGCTCTTTGCAGTTCCACAGCTCTCCTGCTCCTCAGACACACACAGCCCCCATAGTTCCTCACTGAGGGCTGTACTCTGTCTCCTGTTCAAATTCTGTGTTAGTGACAGCCTGGATGTGTCTTGTGCCAGAAGGGACCTGATCAGGTTAGGTGGTCCTCACAAGAGCAGACAGGGTCCTCACCTCCCCGTCTGAGACTCTAAAGAAAGAGGAAATCTGCCTTTTTTAGGGAGCTTTTGACATAAAACATCTGGCATGTTACTCTGCCTTGTACACTAGCATAGGAGAGAAATGCATCCTCAGGCAGAGGGAAGGAGAGAGGAGAACTCTGGATTTATGCAGTGACCTGAGCAGCCAGACCAGCTGTGTCCCTATGACCCATGTTCCTGCATCCCCTTGGGATATGCTCAAAGCCATGGCAGGGGAATGTGCCCTACATCCTTTGTGCCCCAGAGGAGAGCCTGCTGCAGAGTCCACAGAGGTCTGAAAGAGCCAGAAGCCAGGGACAAATGTGCTGTTACCATGAGCTGACAACAGGTCCCAAGTTCCCTTTGGGATACAGACATGGAGCACCCGGAGCAGGCGGGAGCCAAGAGAGTTCAGCAGGGACAGGCAGGCTGTAAGAGGGTGTTAGAGAACAAGCCGTGCCTGGGAGAGAGTTGTAAAATACTTGGTAGTCTCTCAAGCAAGCTGGCAGGAAAGTGAGTTCAGATGGACTCAAACATCGTTTCCACCTGGTCTGAGAGCGGTCCAGAGGAGTGAGGCAGCGTGCGGAGCCGAGCTGAGATCAGAGCCTCGCAGTGACCCAGGCTAATGCTGCCTTTTATCACCCGGCTTTAAACACCGCTTTTATGATGTGTGAGAAAGGGGCATATGGTTCTCTAATTAACTCGAGAGTGCTGAGTTGTGAAGTGCTGTGAGGAGAAGCAGCTACAGCAGGGATGGCAGAGACGTCCGGCACAGCCCGTTCCCTCTGCCAAGCAGCCCCCAAAGCCTTTGCCCCAGGGCACTGCCTGCCCCCAGCACCTCCCTGAGGAAAACATTTGCCCATGAAAGCACCGTCTGGAAACCTCTGTCTGATGCAAATGATGTGGACACAGAGGATGCTCTCACGCAGTGGTCCCCGTGGCTCTTGCTTCTTCAGACCCATTTTGAGGCTTCAACTCAATCAGTTTGTGTCTGGATGCCCTTTGCATCCAGCTGGCTTACCATGTAACACCAGTGGGGTGACATTGCTGTGGGTGACCTCTCACCCATCACATCTGCAGGTGTGGGACTGGTAGAGACCTTCCTGAACTCACCACAGAACCCACCATCCATTCACCTGATCAGCCTGGGGCTCTTTAACTAACATCTAGTTGAAGATATCCCTACTTACTGCAGGGGTGGGTTTGGACTAGATGATGTCTAAAGGTCCTTTCTTGCCCAGCACATTCTATGATTCTCTGATCCCCAAACCCAGCACTGGGACTGGGAAACACCTTCAACGACTCCAACAGAGCTAAAACCCGCCCGGATATGTTCCTGTGTGACTTGATCTAGGTGATCCTGCTGTGACAGGGGGATCGGGCTAAATGATCTTTCAAGGTCCCTTCCAGTCCCTAACGTTCTACGATTCTATGTTTGCCTGTTTTACCTAAAACTAGTATTTCTCTGACTTCTATCCCTGAAATCAAAACTAAATCCCAAATAATTTGGATGCAAAGTGAAATTCTTCTTCCAGTCTGGGTTTGTTTTATTCATCTGACTATTAAATCTAACTCACTTCCATGCTATAATGAAAAATCCCACTAATTTTACTCTGAAATGGTGAAATACTTCACCAATGTTCCTTTTTGTCTGAAGCCTCTTCACAGAGCGGCTCACCTGGCCCAGGGCAATATTCCGCTGTAAAAGAAGCAGGAATTAAATTGAAATGTTATCCATGTGCTGGGTACAAATGCCGTCTTAATTGGCTGAGTTAAGCCAAAGCATTTCTGTGGGCAGTGGGGTCTGGGTGGCAGAGCAGAGGAGAACCTGAAAGCCATTTGAGAGCTCCATCCATACACGTCCCCGAGGCAAGCAGCCCCTGTTTTCGGCATGTGGCTGGCGCCAGGGCACTCACACCACAGGGAACGGCCATTGCAAACGTGAGCCTGCAGGCGCACATGGCAGAGAGGATTATCAGTTCCAATCCTGCTTCTGGGGGTGAAAGAGATGCTGCCAGTGAAGCTTCTTGTTATGTCTTGAGGAATGCAGATACCATTGCTCCAAGAGACAGGTGAAACTCTGAGGCTGCAACCTTGACCAGAGGTAAGAGATTGTTTGCATCCGAAAGTGAGGAAGTTCTGGCCCTAGAGAAGTGCTCCAACACCAGGAGCTGCAGATGGACCTTGGCAAAGCACTGAACAGGGCCAGCCCAAAGCCTGGATGAGGACAGGAACCACACAGCCTGCAGTAGGACCCACCAGCATCAATTCACAACACAAGAAGGACGAGGGTCTGTTGGAGCAGATCCAGAGGAGGCTACAAAAATACTCTGAGGGCTGGAGCAACTCTTTTATGAGGACAGGCTGGGAGAGTTGGGGTTGTTCAGCCTGGAGAAGGCTCTGGGGGAACCTTCCAATTCCTGAAAGGGGCTTCCAGAAGGCTGGGGAAAACTGTTCATGAGGGCAGGGAACAGTAGGATGAGGTGTCATGGTTTGAAGCTGGAAAAGGAGTGACTGAGGCTGGACATGAGGAAAAAGGTCTTGAACCTGAGGGTGGGGGATCCCTGGAACAGGCTACTCAGAGAGGTGGTGGAGGCCCCATCCCTGGAGCTGTTCAAGGTCAGGCTGGATGGGACTGTGGGCAATCTAGTCTGGGCAGTGATAGCCCTGCTTGTTGTATGGGGGTTGGACTAGATGACCTTTGGAGATGTCTTCCAAACCAACATTCTGTGATTCTATGATGAGTTCCTACTGCTGTTCAGTGAGTATTATGCCCGGCACCATCCAGCCACCGAACCTAGCCCTGTGCCCCCCATTACCCCCAGCTTCCCCTAACCCTGTCTGCACTCCCAGCTCCTCTCATGTCCTCATATGACTCCTTTTGGCCAGCCTGCCGGGAGGAAACAGCGTGTGTTGGTGGAGGGCCAGGGCTTCACTTGTGCTGGAGCTCGCTGCCAGACTGTGCGGCGAGCAGCTGATCCTCTCGGGGGGCTGCCTTTTGGGGCTCACTCCTCAGCCCAGACTGGCCAGTGGGAACCAAAGGATGTTGAGACCTGCCAGGTCTAGGCAGCAGCTCACAGGGCTCTTTGGGAGAGAAGCCAAACTTCAACAGACAGACAAAGCTATGGCTTCCCCTGGGAAGCTGAGACCTATGGGGGGCTTGGTGGAAAAAGAGAAGCAATTAGGTCAAGCAGACCCTGAGATGCCAGACTGCCCCTCACCCCAAACCAGGGGTCTTGCAGAGTTTCTCACCTTTATCTCCAGGAGGAAATAGAAAGAAATTCTCTGGGTGAGCCCTCATGCATCCCTGGGGGAAATACAACATGAGCTACTCACTGTGACCCCTCTGACTGCACGAGGCATCAGTGGTGGTCCAGAGATGTGGGAGTCTGCAGGTTGGTCTACTGGCTGGGGTCCCCCCACCTTTCCTTCCTTCCTTCAGGAGGAAACACAGGTTGGGCTTGTGTGGAAGGGATGACTCCAGCATGGTTACTAACTGGAGAAGAGCAAGACCGGAAGGTGTGAGGAGGTCCTGTGTGGTGCTGAAGTGAAACATGTTCCCGATCCTTCGATGGATCTCTGTACCTCTTCTGCAGTTGAGCTCACGCAGGACCTTCTGGTCTCCCTTCCCACCAGCACTTCTGCCTTGGTGTCACCAGCCTTCACTCAGACCCTGAACCCTCTGTTGTCTCTGACACACTCCCTCCCTCTCACACAATCTCAGACTTTCTTGTTCCCCCAGTTCTCAGCTCTTAGAGCTGGACCCTTTCATCCCGCACAGTGTTTGAACTCTGCTCTTCACTCTCCCATCTTGAATCAGACCAATATCTCCTTGGTGACTGCTCTGCAGCGCTGAGCCACCCATTCCTCTCCTTTTCCATCTTCTTCTCCCTAATGTTGGTGCCTGGTTCCCCCACCTTCCCTGGCTCCCTAAATCTCTCCTGCATCAATGACCACTCTGCTGCTGCAGACACACCAAGAGCAGCACTATCTGGGACCCCCTCGCTGCAGGTTGTGCTAGTTGGCTGCTGGCTGCAAGCCCTGCTCCAGCTCTCTTTGCTTTGGTCCAGCCACCCTCTCAAACCACCCCCTGGTCTCCTCTGCCCTCTCTTCCTGCTCCTACACCTGCATCACCGTGGAAATCCCCCCGACACAGCTGTCCCAGGACCAGCACTGCTGCAAGTTCCTCATTGCGTTGTTTTGTTGGAGCCATTCAACCCTACAGACACATTTCCAGTCGCCTGGGCAGAAACAGAACAGCTATGGGTGAACCTCACACTGCAGCGGGTGCTTCCCCAAGGGGAAAACTAATGGGGAAACCCTTCCTGGGTTACTGCAGGTCCCATGGAGGGCGGTGGTGTGACCAGCATGTATGCAGGCAGCTGCAACTCTGCTGGAAAGCACACGTTTAGCTTTTGGGGGAATTTCTGTCATTTCCCAGCAAGGAGATCACAAAATGCCAGGACTCAGGGTTGTGGGGCTTTTTATCGTGTGATGCCTCTTTGGGAGTCAGACAAGAAGGCTGGAGATTGCCGCTGAACCAAATCTGCCCTGCCTTGACAAGTGTTTTGACACGGAGGACCTTCTCTCAAGGTCACCCCATGGCTGAGTAGGTTCCCCTCAGCCCCCAGGTCACCCCGTAGTGGGATGAGCTGGTGCTCTCCATCGTCTGTGAGGAGTTTCAGAGTTTTGCAAGGGGATTTCTGGTACAGGACATCCCCAGGACACTGTGGATCCACAGCTTTGTCTTCAATAGCAAAAGCATCACTCTCCTTCCAGGTTTTATAATGATCTCCTGGAGTCAAGTGCCTGAGGGGGACTCACATTTCGCTTTGCTGAGAGGAAAGCGTCAAGCTCTTCTGGATGCACAGAAAAAAAAACAACCTTGGAGGCTTAAACCTCATGGCTGAAAAAGCAGAGTGCAAGAAACCGTACCCAGCGTGTGCTTTTCTGTTTTAATCATCCTTAATTTGAAGCTCTGCTCTTGATTTTGTGGCTCTGACTCATGCTCAGGTTTATCAGGACTCTGGGAGCCATCGACTGGCATTTGCAGGGTGCACTGGGAGGGGATGGAGACAGCCCAGCCCTGCCTGCTATATGTTTCCCCTCAACACCACAAGGATCTGGCTGCGAGATAATAGAGCTCCACCGCCTTTTCCTTAGGGCCCCTCTGTGCTACAGACACATACTGGAGCACAGGCAGTGACTAAAGTTCATGTTCTGGCTGAGTGTTACCAGTTACATCTCTGTGCTCAGTTGCCCACAACTTGCTTCAGTTTTTTCCCCTCCTGGGTTGATATTTTCCAGCTCCGCTCTGCTCACAAAGGCGATTTGAAAGTCTCTTTGGCCATTTCAGAGCGCAAAGTAATATCTCCATAATAAACATACCCGGCCTTTTTTTTCCTCTTTTCTTTCAAGAATACAAAACAGTCTTCCAATTTTTAAGCAGCTCTACTGCCGAAACTGCTGGGGGTCAGAGCTGACATCTGGCAGGGAATCAGTCCTGACCGAGAACGACCGTGGTGTGTTCCAGTAAACACTGTGTTTCAGTTGCTGAAAGCTCTATCCACGCAGGCACAGCACGTTTTGCAGTGATGGTACCTTTTAATCAACACTTGGAAAGCTCACAAGCAGCCTGGAGGAGCACGAAAACAGCCACTCGAAAGATCTGCCCGGACATCCCCGGCAGCAGGGATGGAGACAGGGAGAGGAGAGGCTTCACGCCCTGGGAGTGGGGCTGCACCGCGGCCTGGAGTTACCTATCAGCAGCAGATGTTCAGCTGTCCTTGAGAAGGACACTGTGAATGAGATGCATGGAGCCAGGACCACTAAATCCCTCCTTGGCCAGCATCAGATTAGAACGGTTCAACCATACATCACTGAGGGCTTCCCAGAACTACATAAACACCAAAGAGAATTCAAAATAAATCATGGAAAGATTTAGGTTGGGAGGGATGTCTGGAGGTCTCCAGCTCAGACCCGGCACTCCAAGCTGGATCAGGCTGCTCAGGACCTTGCCCAGGAGTGTTTTGAACGTGCCCAAGGATGGAGATCCCACCATTGCCATCCCAGCACTCATAACACATCCTGAGCCCCACAGGTGCTGCACATCCACATGTCTTCTCAGCACAAGAAGAGCTGGTTAGTTGCAGGAGGAGGTAAGGGTGAGAAAGAGAGGCAAAGCCTGCAGAGAAGGCACCGACACGAATATCATCCGCTTGTCCATGCATGGCAGAGAACAGGGACCTGGGTTAGGGGTCCAGCTTGGGGCTGTGGATGGTGTTCTCTCTTATCTCCCTGAGGGACCTTGGATGAAAAAAATCCTGAGAGGTCTCAAGATCCCTCTGTGGCCATGGGTGAATGATGCTGTTTCTGTTGGTCACACCATGGAAGAAAATCCCACCATCACACATGGCTGTGGCCCCAGCACTTGTCCCACCAAGCCTCATCCTTGTGTTGGCAAAATCTCTTCCCATAACAATCAGGGAAGCTCCTGCCAGAGAAAGAAGAGCTAATGGAAAACTAAGATTGGGTGGAGTAGGGCTGGGGTCACACAAGCCTCGTTAGTTAATCAGACCCTACAGACACACGTAAAACAGGACCTGCCAGTGACAGGCGTCTGGTGGGGAGAGGCCGCCTAAGCCCCCGCTGCTCCCGGGCAGCCCCCATTGTGCTGACAACGCCTGATGCTTGAGAAACACCCCAGCACTGAACGTACATGGGGATAGCAGAGAAGGTCTTGCCCTGATGCTGTGGTGGCTTACAGCCTCATGCTGGGGATGGGATGGCTCCTAGTATTGTGTTGGATAGGTGCTAGGTGAATGTCCCATGGGCTGGAGCACACAGGGTATTTGAATGTTCCCCCCAGAGAACACAAGGGAGTGACACCACAGGATGCACAGGGGAGTGAGGGATGGAGACACCATCCCAGGACCACACTCAGAGTAGCCAGTGATCCTCAAAAGAGAGGTCAGTGCTTTTACAGTCGCTCTCCAGCTGCTCTTGAGACCAAAGGCATGGTGGCTGGATGGCTGAGCAGGGGGTGAGCAGGGGGTGGTGTGTCCCTGCTCAGGAGCTCCTGCTGTGCACGAGCCCAAGCAGATGCTCCACCCTGCTTTTGCCCGGCTGCCCCCAGCGCGCTCACTGATCGGTAGGGGTTATCCAGGTTTCTGGCCACAAGCTTCTGGAGCTACAACTGGCATGGTGGTTGGTCAGCTCCCTGCTGCCCTTCACTTGGACCTGTCTGCAAATGTCAGAGCTGGTTCAGGAGAGAGCCATGGAGACAACTGTGGGCTGGTGAAAATGCCTCTGAGTGAAGGACTGGACAAGCCTGAAGGCTTCACTTGCCAAAAGTAAGACTGAGCAGAGACTTGACTTGATGCCCAAGTGCTACAGAACTTAGTCCATGCTTCAAAAGCTGCCTCCCCATCCTGACCTGTGCCCTGGGAAGCATTTTGTGGGACACTGCAGCAGGCATTTACAGAGGACTCTCTTTCACACAGAGCTTTGGAGATTGGAGCTTCCTTTGTGCAGCTGCTCCAGGGGTGGTACCTGCACCTGGAGAATAACTAATGACTGGTGAACCAAGCCAGGAAAACATGGGAAGAGGTAGCTTCTCTGTCCCTTCAGATGAAGGCTGTGATACCTTTCTGGAAGACACAGCATGGCCAAACACAAGGCTCTTGTTCAGTACAGGGATGAGCAGGTGAAATGAACATTCTGGCCCACATGATGCCAGTCAGTCTGACTGGACCCAACTCATATATTAGCTTCAGCTTCCCTGAGAGCTTGACAAGGTTGTAGTGTTTCAACCTCAGCACCAGTGCACAGCAGCAATGAGGACCTGCAGTGGCTCCTCTGTGTCCCCAGACTCTCTCTGACCCTTCATCCCTGCAGCACGGGCACTGGCTGCTGTGGCTGGACCCTTGCAGGCACAGGACACAGCATGATGTCTCATGTTCACGGACATCTACTTTGGGGTGAGCGTTCCTCTCTTCTCCAGCTCACCAGGGTGTCTACATGCAAACACAGGGCACTGTGTCCCTTCTCCATCATTCTGAACATTGTGTGTCCCCTCTTAGGGCTTCTGTCAGAGCTGAAGCAGGGCAGGGCTCCCCATGGGTGCTGCCCTGGGTGTTCCAGGATATCCCGAGCTTCAAACACATCTGAGATGTGTCCAGATCAGCCCCAGCATTGGTCCTGGGACAGGTGAAGGATCCCCATCCTTGAAGGATTTGCAGACAAGATCGCCCTGGGTCAGTTCTGGTGATGCTGCTGCTGAGAGCCTGTACTGGGGCTGGACACCTTGGAGAGCCTCTTCCACCGGTGTTTCTATGACCTGCCCCTCACACATACCTTTCCTTTGAGCACATCCCCTGCACTCCCACATAGACACCATAAAGCCCCATCACACCCCGTTAACAAGCGCCGTTTCCTATGACAACCCTGTCAACAGCACACGGAGCAGGATTGGGGTCCCGGGGGGCAAGGGCAGGTGTGGGGCTCCTCCGTAGCTATGGCAAAGGGCTGTTTACTTCAGTGTTTTGTGTGTCGTGTTACTCCCGGGAGGGCTTCGGTGTGTCCGACAGCAGGGTAAGGCTCTCTGGCACGTTCCCAGGCAGCGATGTCAGCATTTAGGGGAATCGTGTGTGATCTGCACCTGCCAGCCATCGCGATGGGACCCACAGCAGGGATCAGCCATGAGATATATCCTGCCTGGAGGTCCCACAGCTCCCTGCAAAGTCACCAGCCCTTCACCCGCTTCCATGCTGCTACAGGCAGGTCCTGGATGCAGTCTCAAATGCTCCTGCGGCAGCTCCCTTGGGGTTTTCTCACCCAGATATTGCACTGAGCAGCAAACCCCTCTCTTTTCCACACGGGCCCCACTGCAGGAAACGTTTTCTGCCTCCCCCCTTTCTGGTGAGGCCGTACCCATATCCGTGTCTCCCCAGCACGGGCCAAATTGCGCAGCTTTTCCCCGACTCCCGGCGGACCCCAGGGGCCGCTCCCAGCCCAGCGCCGCGGGCAGCGCTCGCCTCTGCCCTGGCCGCATCGTAAAGGGCTGTATCCCGCTCCTCGGAGCGAGTGCCAGGGGCGGGGAGGTCCTGCCTTGCATCTCTTCTTTCTAGGTACAGAACACGCTTTCACAAGGCAGAGCCGTTTCACTGGCAAGAGATGGAAGCTGCTGGAGGAGGCCAACTGCCCCAGATACGATTTCCAGCGAGGCCAGTTTCCCAGCCCCGCTCCCCGCGTGTTTTGCAGACACACGCACATCCAGGAGGCATCACTCTGACGGGGTTTGGGATGGGGGGGGTGTCTGCATCCCCGCGGGGCACATCGCAGTCCCGAGGCGGCTGGAAGCGCTGCAAAGCTGCTGGTTCCCCGCTCCCGCAACGCTCTCCCGGAGCAGAGAGCCCGTGTTTGACGGCCGCGGGTGTTTTCGCTCCAACATGACATCACCCGGCAGCGCCAGCCCCGCGACGGACGGGCCAGCCCGTGCTTCGCCCTTCTCCGTGAACATCGTGGGCTGTTCCGTGTCCTTCCCCCCGACAAAGCCCTCAGCATCTTGCAAGGATGCGGGTGAACAGTCTCCACTCAAACCCCACCTTGTGGGACCAGTGGCTCCTTGCGTGGTCTTCCCCCTTCTCCCCACCTCCCTCCCCTCCCCATCTCCCTGACGTGTGTGCCGGCACCGGGTGTGGAGGGCGAAACGCTCCATAATTTCCGCCTCCTGAATTTCCTGACCCTGTAGCCACCAGCACTTTCCCTAAAATAAAGTGGGGGCTGAGATAAGGCAGACAGGCGAGCTCAGGCGGGGCTGTCCTGAGCCGGGATTTAGCTCACACTTCTTTGTAGTGGGAGTCCAGGTTTGGGACCTTGCACCTCTCTCAGGCGGGGAGGAACTGGGTGGGTTTGCTGATAATTTGCTGCCAATTTCCGCAGTGGTGGAAGGAGTGTGAGGAATGGGGAGGGGGAATGGAGGGGGGCGCTGCTGACAGGGAGCCCCACTGGAAAGGGGTGCAGACGGGGTGTTTCCTTGCAGGTGCTCTCATTCCCTGGGCAGCAGATTTGGGCTCAAGGGCAGTTGGGTACCAGGATGAGCATCTTCTCGGCTCTTGGCAAAGAGGAAAATACCCATGTTGGACCTGCCCGGATGGCATGAAGTGCTTCAGCATGGCCAGTGCTGAGGGCTGTAGGGAAAGGGGTATTGTGCCCTCTTTGCTCTTCATGCCCTGATTTAACTTGTTGCCTGCCCCCGCTGCCCCCAACACTTGTCTAGAGATGCCCCTTGAAAGAGAGACAAGGTGGCCAGCAGGTGCCTGGGGTTGCACCAGCACCGGGTTTGTCACTCAGAGCTGATGGGGGTCTAGTGCCTGTATGGCCCCAAATGAACTGAGAGTTGGAAGTGGGGAGCAGCCCTCACTCAGCTGTGAGAACTCCCCGGCACGGGGCTCTTTTTTTTGTCGCAGTAGCCACCACTAGCCACAGCCGTCCGAGCCCGGGGCTGCGTGTCCCCAGGACACCCCGGGGCCGGGGAGGGGGCCCCACTCACTACTCCAAACGGGACTTTGTGCTGCCAAACTCCTGGTTCCCGATGCCGGATACCCCGCGCCCGCCACCTAACGGCCACCGACGGGGCTGGCCGGGCCGGCACCCGGACCACAGTTCGACACCAGAAGCGGCATCCCCCTCCACCTCCATCCCTTCATCTAGCACACTTGACCCTCCACTCTTCACTCCCTCCCCATCTGCCCGGTGCCAGCCAGGGTACGAAACTCACCCCAGGTGCCACCCAGAGATGGGACACTCCCCCACACCGGTACCACCGGAGGATGCGACCCCTCATCCTGGTGCCAACCTGGATGCCAACAGTCCCCGGTGTCACCTGAGGCATCAGTTTCTTTCCCATCCAGTGCCACTCTGAACACTCATGTAGTTGGCC
>JAOXOE010000827.1:4619292-4649480 GCA_028565055.1 Phoeniculus purpureus
GGCAGCGGCAAAAATAGACACTGAGAGAAGAAGCAGATGGGGAACCATATTGTGAACGGGAGGGGATGGGTTCAGAGCAGCACATCCGAGCTCTGCTGGGCACTGTTGCAGGAAGCTCACAGCCCTGGGCTGCTGGTAGCAAATCACCCCAGCAGTGAGTTTGTGGGACGCAGTCTCCCTCAGGAATGGGACCAGATGAGCTTTGGCTGCCAAGAGATGGTACCAGCTGCTTTGAAACTCTGCCCTGGGAAGATGTCCTGGCAGCATATCAAGGGCTGGGAATGGGACTGTGACTCTGCAGACGTGTCTCCCTCCAGCTGAACTAGGGGTGGTCCTAGAGAACATGTGCTGAGGAAGGTCTCCTTTCTGAGAAGTCAACTGCTCCAGGTCATGAAAGGCCTCCTGGGGTGCTGGGGTGGTGGTAGCATCCATGCCAGCTCACCTGTGCAGACACAGCTTCTCACAGTGCCTATGTCTTGTCTGGAGAAGGCTGTGCCACCCCTGACCTGCCGCTCAGCCTGGGATGGGACCTGGGGTGGTCTTGGTGATCACCCCACTGAGATATCCCTGAGTGGCTCCCTGGGGCTTGGGCCAGGTGACTCCTGCTGCCGGGCACCCTGCCCAGACAAGCTGCTCTCAGCTCCATCCCCTCAAGCTCCCTAGGGAGATAGTTCCACAGCTCCCATCCATCCCTTTCCAGCCCTGGGAGAGGTGTCCACTGCCCACTCTATCTCACTGTCTGGGAATTTCTCCTGAGACCTTGCCTGCATTGCTCTGTCCTTATTTGCACCTCTTTAGGCTCACTGCTTCATCTCCTCCCCTCCTTGGTGCAACTCCTTCCCTTCATTAGCTGCCCTTGAGGCCCCTCTTGCTCCTGAACCTCTTTTTTTGGCTCTGAGGCTATAATCCAGCACTGGTGAGAAAGGTCATCACCTCTCCATGCTGACCCCTGTTTCTAGGGCCAGTCTGAATCCACAGAGCTTCCTCTACCCTCAGCCAGTTCCTCTCCACCCTGCTGCAACCTGCCCACTCCACTAGCTTGTGCCTGGCCAGGCTCCGCTCGTTGCACCTGATTTTTTGGCTGGTTTTGCTTTTCACCTGTCTCTGAGCTAAAGCTGGAGCCAGCTGGGTACCTGCACTCCCAGGCTAGGTGCAGCCTGCATGTGTTTGTCCGTCTCTCATCACTCCCTGCAGCTCCAGGGTAGAGCAGCACATCTGGATTCCTTGCATCCAGCCCCCACCTGATGCGCCACATCTGGATTCCTTGCATACAACCGTTGTCTAACGGGCTGTGTCTGGCTGCCCGGCATCTGATTCCTAGATAACGACTTACTCCTGGATTTCCTACATGTGATTCTTGGATGCCATGGCGTAGCTGGATTCCTTACATTCAATTCCTGGACAATATGGCACAGGGCTCCCTGGCCAAGGCTGGGGCTGGAACAGGACTTTCTCTTTACAGTTTAAAGGATTTTTTTTTCTTTTCTTTTCCTTTTTTTTTCTGGTTGAGAAAACGAAGCTTTGACCTGAATCGCTGGCTGCCTCACAAAATCTCCCTTCTACCTCGGCTTTGGCTGCTTTTGGCTGGGAGCCTGGCTTGAAAACAAAGATCCTATCTCCCCCCGCCCCCCGGGCTTTGGGATTGCTGGCAGCGGACGCGCCGCCCCTCGCCAATCAGTGCTTACAATAATATTTTTCTCTAGGATTGAGCTTGGAATAACTTTGTTTTGACATAATCTGAACTAATGTCTCCCCGGCAATGACAGTAAACACTCGACAATAAGTTGTGGTGCAGCCCTGAAGCTCTGCAGAAGGGGCTCCAGAGGCTGGACATGCAGATCAGGGTACGGGGTACAGCTCCAGGGAAGGACCTGGTGGTGGCAGGGTGGACCACAGCCCTCAAAGTTCACTTTGCACCCTTTTTCCTCCAGCCACATCCCTCATTCGCTCCGCAGAGGGTGATGAAAAATGCAGCACGGGGCCATTGCTAATTGGTTCCTCGGGCATGAGGAGTTATTGTGTCTGCAGCAGTGGCAGCTCCAGTTTAAACACTGTCACTGCACTATTAATGGTCCTGGTGCTCGCTGACTCGAGAGCTCAGCCTGCAACCTAGAAGAAATCGTGTTTGTGCAGCCCAGAAAGAGTCGCTGAGCTTTATTCTGTGTCTTGAGTTGGCATCAGTGTGATGGCTGTGGTGAGGAAAGACCAAGGGCAGGGGTTTGGTCTCGTGAGGAGCGAGTAGATAAGAACAAGAGTGCCTGAGGAGTCCTTGTAGGGAGGCACCCGAGCTAGAATTGCTCTTCTTCATCAGTATTTGGGCTCTGTGGGAAAAGGCAGAGCTGCAGACGGAAGGTCCATCATGGCAAGCATGACCTCAGGCTGACGAAGATGGCTTTTCTGGAGATATGAAGTCCCATTCCTTCTTCTTACTGGGGACCATGGAGGTTTCCATAGGATCTGGAGTGTCACCCCTCCCTGGAAACTCAGTACTGTAGTGTGGAGATGGTAGACCAGTTACGAGCATCTCCTGAGGGATGTGGGATGGGAACTGCTCTCAGCTCTCTGCATCCTCCTCCTATGGGCGACTTGGGTACAGCTCTGCAAGACCACAGTTTGGTTTTTTATGACTAAATCCATGTGCTCTGTATTGGGCAGGAAAAATGAGCTATGAAACAATATCTGGGAGACTCTGAATGTCAGTGGGGTGAGCCCTGCAAGACTAGAAGATGGATGGATGGATGGATACGTCTGGTGCCACAGACAGTAAGAGAAGTCTGCCTGGGCTGTGTTTCATGCAAACCAAGAAAGAAGAGCCCCTGGGGGAGGATACAGAAGGGACAGGAGGGACATTTAATAGCTGCAGAGCCATTTACTGCTCCAAGTGGTCAGGGCAGAGGTTAGGGAGCTAAGGAGCCATGTCCCTGCTTTGCAGGAATGAGCTCTTCACTGACGAAGTTGCGCCAAATCTCTTGTTTGGCTGGTCCAGAGAGGAGAAATGGTGGGGACAGGCAGGCACAGGTGGTCTGGCTGCAGAGCAGGTGCCAAGGTACCTCTCCTCAAGGGGATGGTGGGCTCCTTGAGAAGCTGGGACCTGTCTGGGTGGCCTTATTCATCCCTGTCTCCTTTTCTTTCCTCTTTGTCATGTTCCAGGAATCCTTTCATCCACATGTTTGTTTTTCTTTCCCTCTCCTTGCAGATGCTCAGTAATTCTTTGAACACATCAGATGGGTTTGTGTATCTCTGCATCTGAGCTGCTCTGTGGATTCCCCCCAGAGGAAAACAGGCACCTCTGGAGCACGTTGCACACCGGCCTGAGGTCATGTCTAACGGCAGCCTGGCAAACTCCTGCTGGAGCGCTCCCTCTGGACACAGGGCAGGTGGCGAGCCTTAGGGGAGAAGGATGCTGCTGCATATGGGAGCATTTTCCAAGGTGAGGAGAGAGAGTGGGCACTGGTGGAAGTAAACTGGACTAGATGATCTTTTGAGGTCCCTTCCAATCCCTAATGATTCTATGACTCTATGAAACACAGTGACACAGAAAGGATGAGGCAGAATGGATTGAGAGTGCAAATGCCTGAGGCTGTGGTGGGAGCCATGGATGAGTCTGGCAGCAGCTTTGGGAAAGTGAATTTGCAGATCTCCTTTCCCTGGGTGCTTTGTGGGGCATCAGATGGTGGCTGTGGGACATGATCTTTTCTGCTGGTACAACTCCTCTTTAAGAACACTGTGGCCCAGGAGTGTCAGGACCTTCCTGCCCATGGGTGAGTGCTGGGACGCCAGGTCCTGAGGGTCCCACTGATCTGGTGTCTTGGCCATGTAGGATGTTCTTCTTCAACAACTGCATGAAGAAGTGCCCTGAGGCAGCAGTCTGAGCCCTCTGAAAGCCACAGGCACACAGACTCTCCAAACACTGCTCTTCCCATGCCCCAAACCAGCTGCTCCATGTGGTTTTTGTCCTGTGTGATGCCCCATGTCATCTGCTTGAGTCCTCAGGTCCCACGGTGACCATGCAGCACAGGAGCAACTCAGGGTCATGGGCATGCAAAGCCAAGGAGGGAATAGTAAGATGCACAAGACTAACCACCAGCAGTCAGGAGAGCTGCTGCCTGCATGCTCCTGCTGCCCTTCAGCAAGAGCCCTTGGGATGTCCACAAGCGGTGGGGTAGGATGTGGGTCTATGGGGCCATGAGATGGGCAGCTGACAGGGTAATGGGGGTACTGGGAAGCACTGCAGCAACCAGGGTCTCCTGGCACCCATGTGGCTTCTCCTTCTGCCTCCTCAAAGGAACAACATGAGTGCATCATCCAGAAGCCTGCCTCTGCCCCAGTGCAAAGGAGGCCTGAGGACATGCATGGGGAGGAGGGAGTGGAGGGAGGGAGCACAGAGGAACAATTGAAAAGAGGAAAAAGGAAATCCTCCTGGAGCTGTGAAAGTGTTTTCCCAGACTGTCTGGCCGCTACAATGACCTCATTCTCCGAGGTGATGTTAATTGGGCTGAGAGACTAGAGAACAGGATGTCCAACCCTGCCAGCCCCACCACCTCGGTCACCTGCGCAGCCCCTGGTCCCCAGCAGCATTCCCTAAAAGCCTGATCCAGGCAGCTCCCCATGGGGACTCCGAGTCCCCGGGCTCCTGCCAGTGGTTGTTAATGAGGATTAACAAGGCACAGATTTCCATGAGTTCATCTCCACTGTTTATCCTGGAAAATCCCCTTTGCAGAGCTGGTGATGCGTGAACAGAACTGGAGGGAGGGGAGAGCATCCGAGCGCTGGGCAGGCACAGAGCCTGTCTCCGAGGTCTCCGCTCATCCCTGGGGTGCAAGTGCCTCCCGTGATAGCAAAGCTCTCAAGGGATCATGAACAGAGAAGCAGGAGCCAGCAGCCAGAGCTTGAGCTGCTGGGCTGGGTGGCAGAAGCAGGATGGTTTGTTTGCAGCAATAAGGAGATCATGGGGTGGATGTCCTGTTCAATACAGAAGGTTTCCAAGGGATGTCTCACAATGGGTCTTGTAGATCTCGTATCTCCCTTGAGCTAAGGAGGGTTTGAGTAACGGGTCTTGTTCCCTGTCACGTGGCGGGGGGATTGGACTAGATGATCTTTCAAGGTCCCTTCCAATCCCTAATGATTCTATGATCTACTCTATAAAGATGAGGACATCAATGAGATTTTTTTCCACATTCTTCATTGCAGGAATTTTATGGGGAGGGAGAGAAACCAGCAGAGCTTCTCTCCTCCCACATATTTGCCCAATTAATTAAAAACCTCCTAAAAGCTACATCCTAAGGCCACTAGCTGACCATCAGATTTGCTCGAGTTGGCTTCATGCATCAGGAAGGTATGAGGAACAGACATGTGACTGCATAAGTCCTGCTTCCTTGCAAGAGCAAAACACCAAGCAAATGCTTGGGAGCGCTTTTGTTTAGCAGAGAAATTAATATAACGAGACACAGAGGCTGGGAGCTGAAGCCAAAGACTGGTTCAGGTGTGGACCAGCACGTCCTTCAACATTAACTGTGACCAGAACGAGTTGCAGAGGGCAAAGTTTTGATTCTCCTTGATATCATCACGTGCAGATTAGCTGCCTTTCTGGCAAAGAATCTTAAGCTGGTCTTGATGGTCACAGGTCAACATGGTCAAGGCTCTGATGTTCAAGCTCCTTTCATGGCCCCATGGCCTTAAACTGGTGCATTGGAAAGACTACAATCACAGTGACTGTGCCCTGCTCTAGGTCTTGCTCAGTGACATCTGTTAGCTGCCTGGTTGCCTACAGGCAGTCAAGGAACCAGACCAGCGGTCATCTCACATCTTCTTTCCCTCATTAGGCAAGATGTAGCTGTTTTTTAAGGTGGGAAAAGGCTCCTATGGGCTGCTAGAAACGACACAGTTGAAGCTGGATGCTTGGGACATGGGCTGGAAGTGGGAGAGCAGTGACACTGTCTACCTGGGTCCATCCAACCAGCTCAGTCACTCACGTCCCCAACCGAGACCAGAAGACACACTTACTGTGTGTCTGAAGCATCCAAAAGGGTGCTTTTTCCCATGTTTGGCTTTCAGGAGTTAAAAGAACTTATTTTTACCACCGGCACTGCCGCTAAACATGCTCTACAACGCCAGATGCCATGGATCTGTAGCTTTCTGTGAAGATAAGAGAGGGTTCCCCATGGTATTGGAGACTCCGTTCTCACCCCAACTGGGCGCCTTTATGATGGCAGCAGTACTGCATTTGTCTGTTCCAAGCTGGAAAAGTTCTTCACATCTTCTCCAACTCTGGCGTGTTGCCGTGGGGTCTTAAATGCCAGCAATGAGCAAGGACTGATAGTGGCATTTGGTGTGGTGGAGCCTCGTCAGCTTTTCCTCCCGGACAGACAGCAGAGAGCAAAGCCAAGTTCTCTTGGGAGACTCTCTGCGAGACATGAGCCACGTCTAGATTGCGGCTTTGGATCAGAGATCTGGCTTGTTGAAAGAGCTACAACACCACGGACAGCACTAGCCAGGCCTCTTAGATCACAGGAGTGGGACTACACTGTCGTGTCCATGCAGAGCCATTGCACTTGGTGGGCAACCAAGAGTCCATCTGTGGAGAATCTTACTCCTCTGCCCTTGTTTTGTTCCAATGAGAGGTATCTGAGTCTGCCAAAGTGATCACAGGTCTCATGAGATCAAACCCCACTTCTCAGACATGTAACTAGCCCAGGCTTCACGGTCAGATCTCACCTCCCATGTGCCACTGTGCAACACCCCCACCCCCCATAGGACTGGTTGGAAAGTTTTGCAATGAGGTGTCAAACACTTGCATTTTGCTCTTGAACCACTGTAACCAAGAATCGCAAGCAAATTACCAGATGCCACCTGGCCCCAGTGTCCCCCAGTGCTTGTTTGTGTTGCCTCATCCATGACAGTCTTTAGGGTTTGGGTTGTGACTGGTTTTCCATGTTGCTCTCTGGAGCTGGGTATGTCTGGAAAGATGTCTCTGGGTATAAGACATACAACTGGGTATAAAATATGTAACTGGGTATAAAATATATAGCTGCGTGTAAAGACACATAGCTGGGTATAAAGACACGTGCAGAGGAGGGCAACTAAGCTGGTGAAGGGCCTGGAGAATAAATCTCATGAGGAAAGACTGAAACAGCTGGGGCTCTTTAGTTTGAAGAAGAGGAGGCTGAGAGGAGACCTCACTACTCTCTACAACTACCTGAAAGGACGTTGTGGAGAGGTTGGTGCTGGTCCCTTCCCACAAGTGATTAGTGATAGAACAAGAGGGAGTGGGTTCAAGTTACAACGGGGTAGGTTTAGAGTTGGTATTAGGAAGAATTCTTTCATAGAAAGGGTGGTTGGGCGCTGGAATGGGCTACCCAGGGAGGTGGTTGAGTCGCCATCCCTGGATGTGTTTGAAGATGGTTTGGACAAGTTGTTGAGGGATCTGGTTTAGGGGTGAACTTGAAAGGTAGGGTAGATGGTTGGACTCGATGGTCCCAGGGGTCTTTTCCAACCAGAAGGATTCTGTGGTTCTGTGATAACTGGATGCATCTGGGAAGGTCACTCTGACCTTCAGGACACCTTTCAGGTTGGTAGTGGAGAGTGTTTCGTGCTTTGTCCACAGGACTTTATCCTGCTGCAGGAGTTCTGTTTTCTTTGACATTTGTCTTAGCCCTGTCCCAGTTGTATGGCTTTGACATACTTTTTATTTCCTACTAGCTCTGCTGTTAGTCCCTTTGGAAATGGCTTTAGGTTGAGGCATCAAGCGCCCTTTTTTCAGGGTACCGCTGATTTTTCTTATGGGATGATTTTAGCTGATGAGTTATGGCTTTGTCTCCGCTTTTCAAACTACTTGGGAAGCAGCTGATGCTAATTGTTGAGTCTTAGTGATGTCATGGGATTGCATTTGGAACAGAGCTCTCATTATGCTCTGTCTCGAACAGCAGATTTTCATGGCAAACCCTTTCTGTCCAAATGTGTTCAAAAAGCCTCTTGCAGTTGCGATGAGCCCGTCTCTTCCTTGAGGATGTCACTGAAGCATTGTTATGAGGCAGGAGAGGACTGACCTCTGCATCTGGTTTTGTGTTGTTTTGAGACATAACCCGAGATCCAGATTCTTTGCTAATAAAATCATCATCTCAGGCAGAATTTAGAGCTGGCATATTTTGTCCTAGCGCTTATGTTTTAATTTTCTCTATTTCTGAATAAACAAACCAGACCTGAACATGGTATTTCTTCTTTTCCTTTATTTTTTTCACTCCTAAAGTTTATTTCTTAGTCTGCTGGAGCCAGTAACTTTACATGGGTCCAGCCCACGCCGTTACTCACCTCTCTTGCCTAATCTAGATCTGAACTAATTGAGAACAGCCTTGCTTTTCCCTGATGAGCTACTGATGCTTCGTTAATGATGTTTTCTATTCCTGCACTGGGACACCACTCCCTCTCTCCCCTTCCCTTGCCAGTGACTTGGTGGGCAGTGATGGGTCCTATCCCCGGCTAGAGAAGGGCTTGGTGCTCGGCAGGTGCTCTGGAGGTGGCCCTCAGGCAAGAGACTCCCCAGGCTGGTAGGTTTGTAGAACTTGGTCAGACTGGCACGTAGAAACCACATGGATCAAGACCCTTTGCCGTGGATAGGGTAGAGAGAGGAGTGTTGTTTTCAGGTCCTCTGCTGTGGTCAGTGGTGGTGGGGAGCAGGCTGCTGCTGGACTGGCTGCACTGAGCTGCCTTCCAGCCCAGTGCTTGAAGGTGCCTGTTAGGGAAATGCATGGGGGCATCATGGGTGCTTGGTTCATCTGCTCAAGAGGCAGAACAGGCTGATTTGAGCTTGCTCAGCGGCAAGGCCAGGAGAGGGCATGGATTGCACCTCTGGGTCTGTGTCCCTAATGCAGTCTGCTCATGTCCTTTGCTCTTGTCCATCCATCCTTGTCTTGTCTATCCAGCAAACACCTGTGGACAGTGGGGGAGCGTGGGCAGACCAACCACACAGCATCCCTACAGCACCCTGCCCTTCTCTGCTGCTCAGCTGGTCCCTGCAGCCCAGCCCTCCATGCCAGGGACAAGACCCTCTGAGGCTGGAGCAGGGGAACGAGCGGCACCAGCAGCACGCCCTGCTGGTTTGCCTCTGGTGGGGTGCAGCCGTGCTCGTGCTGCTGTGCACTCCATGGGCAGCTGCCTGGACCTGCTTGAGTAGCTCCAGATGTGCCGGTGGTGGTTGAGCCAGATGTGCGCTGCTGCTGCTGCTGGGAGTCCTCAGACTGACTGTGTCTGGGGGATGCTGCCAACACATCCCCTGCCCCTCTGACAGAGCAGGGGGCTGGGGCCACAACCCCTGAGGACCCCCCTGACCCCCAAGTGCTGCCTGTCTGCGGGGAGCCCCTCTGTGTGAGTGTGGGACAGGCTGTGCATTCCTCCAGATGTTTGTGTGGCCCTTGACCCCCTGTTCTCTCGCAGCAGGGCCTGTCTGGGTCACACAAGGGGCTGGGCAGACTCCACAAGTGCTGGCTGCTTTGGCTGCCAGAGGGGAGATGAGGGGTGATGCAGTGCACAGCAGGCACATCCTGGCAGGCAGCAGTGGTCCCAACTAGCCTCAACAGTGGGCAGTTGGACCCCCCGAGAGCCATAGGGAGGACATCCTTTCAGGAGCTGCTATAGGGAAGGACATGGCAGGAGGAGGTACTAGCCCATGGTCAGACCAGCAGATGAGCTCAGGGCTGCTCTCTGAACTCCCCACCAGCTCTCCAACCCATGGTTCTGGCACCAGCCAGTGTCACCCAGCTGGGAAGACCCTGCAGTGAGTTCCAGCAGGGTCCCACCTTGGTTCTGGTCTCATTGCAGTGCCCTGTGGGGCTCAGATCACTATCCTCCCCAGCTCTGCTCTGCTGGACCATGCAAGCTGTGTCCAAGCTCTGGTGTCCCATCTGCCCATGTGTAGGATGGTGGGGAAAACTGAGGCACATTCCAGCACCGTGATGGTGCAAGACAGCCCCGTGTCTGTGGTGTGAAGATCTAAGCACAGCCAAACACTAGTGGACTAGTGATTGCTCATGGGGTTGGGATGATCTTAGGGGCACGTTCAGGGGGGCTCAGGAGGAAGCCTTGGACTCTACTGTCCTAGACAGCACAGGGGACCAACAGGCTCCAACTGATGCCGCAAAACATGAGGTCTTAAAGCAGAGGGGGAGAATAGAACAAAGGTGCAGGTGGTGCTTAGGCAGAGCACAACTCCTGTGCTCTGGCACCTTCATGTCTCTTGAGGACAGGATGCTCAAGGGACCTGAGTGCTGGTGCAGGTGTGTCTGAGCCAGACCAAGCTGCAAGGGCACCTTCCCTGCCTGGGGAGAACATACAGTCTATCCCTGACAGAGCCAGGCAGGTTTGCACCTATTCCTTATTGCCCTACCGACACCCCTAGACCATCCCCCTCATGCCCCTCAGCTCCCCTCAGCTGCTGCCAACCCTGGGATCCTGCTATGGCCACAGTTCTCCTTGGACAGCCAAGAGCCAGCCCCACATTCCCACCCTTAGCACCCTTTATCAAGTTCCTGCAGCCTTCCCCATTTGCCCGCCTGGGCCCTCTGCCAGGTCAGGCTGGGATGGAGAACGTGACAGGCTGCCCACAGCCCACCTGCCCCCTCTGCCCGGGCACTGCCAGCTCTGGGCTTCTCACTGTTTCAGTGTGCAAGGGCACCCCGACTGCTTGGGCAGTAAGCAAGCCCATGGGGAAGGATGCCCCTGGCATAATGGGGTCTGAGCATCTGGACAGTGAATGTGCCTGCTTAGACAACATGGGAAACGCTTCCAAACCTCTCCCAGAGGCAGGATAAAGCAGCAAAGGAATCCTCACATTGCTGCAGCATTGTGCCAGTCCTGCCAAGGGCTGCTTCCAGCACAAGGCTCTGGCCAGCACAGCCTGAGCACTACCAGTGCCTGCTCCCCTCTGCAGATGGCTTAGGGGGTACAGCCAGCCTGCCATGGCCTTTCCTTGGGGCAGAGGACACCGTGCACGACCCCAGCCTCTCTTCTTCCTGGCTGATGGCTCAGGGGCATCTCCAGATGGCACTGGTGGGCTTGGCACACTCTGTGCCCCTAAGAAGCTGTGCCGGGACAGGTGTGTGCCCTTGTGTCAGGGCTGTTCACCCATCCTGCAGATGTGGAGCAGGCAGAACCATGGCCTGGACCCTCCCAACAAACTTTGGGTGGTTTTGAGGCAGCACCATTGGGCAATGGGATGAGGAGGCTGTTATCTGCCTAAGGGGACCTTTGAGAACAGCAGCCTCGGAGATATGATGAGTCTCTCCAGGCTTTCCACCTTCCCACGGCCCTTTGGCTGGCTGAAGAGTCTATTGAGGGCTGTGCAGGAAGCTCTGCCTGCCCAAGAGTGACCCTGACTATCAGGAGCTGTTTCTGGATGTAAAATTGTCCTGCAGCAGCTGCCAGGCGGAGTGCGATGGGCGATGTTCAGAGGAAGTGGAGCCAGGATGGGATAGGATGCCCAAAGCATTGCTGGGCCACCTCCAGCCTCCTACGATGCTCTTGACAGCAAGCAGAGGTTGGGCTGAGTAAAGAGCTGGTGCTGAAGCAACGTTGCACGTGCTGAAGAGAGATGTGTGGAACGAGTTCATGGAAAGGCTGGAAAACGCTGTGTCAAGCACTGTGGGATGTGTCTGGACCTGGGGACGCTAAGGATGGGGCAGCACAGAGTTTGGAACCCTGGGCACTGCTGAATTGATGCTGTGAGTTACTGCCTGGAGAGTTGCTTCTGCCCTTGGGCTTCTGCTCATGGCCACAGAAAATCCCAGAGGGGGACCTTGTAGTGACTTCCTCCGTGATGTTGTCAGACGAAGAGAGTCACCAATAGGTCTGAGGACCCAGGAGCTGGGTTTTACGAAGTCAAGTAAAATAAGCAGCTTTCAGCAAAACAGTCTTCTGTGACTTCTTTTCCCAAGCGCTGATCAAAACCCAAAGTAACCTCAAACAATGTGCAAGACATGCGGTGAGAAACCCAACCTGGAGCCCCGCGGGTCACTTTTTCCATGAGATGTGCCCTGGGGAAGGTGTGGTATGTGCTGGACGTGTTCCCTGCTCTTGGCCCTACCCTGGATTTTCCTCATGGTTCTCCAGTCTTCCTGTGGCTGGAGAGGACTCAGCCCACCCAGTGCTTTCTCCTTCCTTCAAATTCTATTTGGTGATGGGATCTCCCCTGGCCATGACCCCCTGGTTAAGGACAAGGTGTTCCTCTGGAAGGTGCATGTCTTGAAATCTCCCGTCCTGGTACCTTGGCAACCTTGGCTTTGCTGTCATTTGTGTCTGGGTCCCTTATCTCGCTGCCCCACCTAGCACGGTACTGACCTTGATGTCCCTGGTGCCAAGGCCGTGGGCTAATCACAGCCCCATGCCCGGCCCTGCTGCTCAGGGGACAATTGGAGGAAGCCATGTCCCTCAGCAAGCCCTGTGAGTTCTTCTGGAAGTGCCAACTGCCAGGGAGCTGGCAGGGAGGGCCGCTGCATGTGAAGATCCGAACCACATGCACCGGCTTCATGAAGTGGTGGCAGCACCTGCTGGTGCACAACAGGTGCACGGGAGCACCCAGGCAGACACGCATCACTGAGATCACGTGCCCCCACACACGTGTGTGCAGCAGCGTGTGTGTGTGGACACGGGTGCCCTCCAGCTGTGCTGCACGATATGTTCCCCCTGCACGGACAGAGCCCAGTGTGCCATAGGCTCCCTCCATGCACAGTGCTCAGTGGAGGGGTCGTGGTGATGCACCTCAGCACCTTCTGCATGTGCTCAGGTCTGGAGACCCCTCAAATCCTGCCTCTGGATTGCAAGGTTCCCACCAGCCTGTCCCCGTGGCTTGGCCTGCTGGAGCACATCTGGATGTTCCTGCACCGCGTCGTCTGGGATGCTCAGAGGAGGCAGGGGAGTTCAGCTGGGGAGGACAAGCTCAGTTAAAGGCTGGAGACGTGCAGGCAGCTGAGGCTTTCCCAGGCAGCCAGGAGTTCCTGGAAGTTGGCTCCTGGTGCCAGAGAGTGAGTCCTGGAGGGCTGCATGGGCGAGTCTTCCTGAAAAGAATCACCCTGTGCCAGGTCTTGCCCCACCGTGGGCTGCCCTGGTGGGGAGGCTGCTCTCCCTGCGTGTCCCTTGCTCGCTCCTGTGGGCAAGGGGTGTGGGCACAGCCAGTGCCACCATCCTCCTCCCAAAGGAAACCAACCTCGTGCCCAGGCTCTGCCCTGGCAGACGTGTGGCACAGAACTGCCGTCACTGCTGTCCCCTTCTCCAGCCCCAGCCCTGTGCCTCTGCTGGCCCCGTTCCCCAGCTGGGACACAGTCCCAGGCACAGGCTCAGGTACCTGCCAGCCAGGATGTCCTGCAGCTGATAACACCCCTCAGCTTGTAGCTTTGTAGCCTCTCAAACCCTGCACCCTTTTGGGCTCCCAGCGGCAAGGTGGGTTCTCACAGCCTTCCTTTTAGTGGGATAGATGTGGGTGTCTCCTTCTGTTTTGGACTTCCCATGACTCAGGAGCAGTCCAGTCTGTCTCTGCCTCACCACATGCTTGGAATGCACATCATGCATCCTCCAGGACCTCATCCCATGGGCCAGAGACACCTCCAGTCACACAAAGACATCTGAAATGTGCTTACTCCCCATCTGAGACAGCCTTGGCAGTGCCCAATGTCTTGTTTCCTTGGAATTGGTGGTGAAACTCCAGCCAACTTCTGTCCCCTCCTCTGGGTGGTCCAGATGCGTCACCACCCAGCATCAGCACCCAGCAGCACAGGACATAGTTATGATACAGTGGGCACCATGAAGGACCTCAGGGAAGTGGGAGGCCTGTGCACAGCTCCACCATGGGTCTGTTTCTCCCAGGAGAGGGAGATGACAAGGGCACAGGGTGGACAAGCAGCAGCACAGAGGTGGCAGGTCGTATCCCCAGGATTCCATTTCCTTGATCTCAGGACTCCAGCTTTGGTGAACCCAGGATCGTTTTGGCCCTTTGGTTCTCTTGACTTTTCCAAGTCATTCTGATGGCTTAGGGTTGGCATCTGCAGCCTGACTTTGCCTTGGGGGCTTCCACCAAACAAAGGCACCTCTTACCACACAGATTTAAGAGCCATCCCATGGATGGCTCTAAGCACAAAAACTTCTGGCAACATCACACCATCCCTGATTTCTTTAACTCAGTGTCACCCACTTGCCTCCTGACCCACTGCATTCCTTGCTGTGCCTCTTGTTCTCCAGGGGCGATGATGACCTGGCCCAAAAATGCAACCTAAGGAGCTCTGCTGGTTGTGGCACCTGGCCCACCTGCACTCCTTGTCCTCTCCTTTATGATCTTGTGCCACTCTCCTTCTCTTCCAGCCTTCCTCATAATTACCTCTTGTCTAAAAGAACCCGACACAAACCCCAAAATGAGCTTTGTTATTTCTTTCAGAGATGCCAAGTCAATCTGGTACAGTCTATCCCTGATAAAGAGCCCTCCCTCGGGGCCTCTTGGGACCAGAAATAGTGCAGGGGCTGGACCTGCTCGCAGCAAGCATTCCTCCCTGCACACGCACGTCTGCTTCCCCTGGCTGTCAGCAGCCCGGCCGTCCCCCTAGAGATGTGGGGCCTCGGGGACCAGTGTCACAACTGATTCCTGGAGGTCCCAGCAGCACCCGAGGAGGGGGAGCCGACTACCTTCATGTGGCCACACATCCCCCCAGCTGTCCCCTCTCTGCCAACATTCCCTGCAGCAGGGCTTGGCTGAGCCTGTGGTTTCTGCAGGGGAGAATATTTATTTATTAAAGCATGCCACTGTGTCAGGACAATCCCCAAGGGGCAGCGGTAAAGCCCCGCTGATCCACGCCGTGCTGACCCGGCGGTCACTCGCGGCTGGAATGTGCTGTTGATCCCCACGGCCACCTCCCGGGGATGGTCACTGCTGGTGTTGAATGGGTTCAGGATGGTTCTACTCGCTCCTGGGGGAGCAAAGAGAGAGGGATTGAGTGCTTCCCTGCCCCATGGCCATGGGGTGCTGGAGGTGGTCACTGCTGTGGGTCCTTCCTGGATTTGGGTGCAGGTTGTCCCAGCTCCCAGTGGGGGGTGCCTGGTGCCAGCCCTCCCAGCACTGCTGGGTGAAAAGCTGCTGGATTTCACACACTAGACCTTGTTCTCTGAATCCTTGTCCTGCTGGGCCTGCTACAGATCTCCTGTGATCTCTGTCCCAGCCACCTCATGAGGGGCTTCAGCAGCGACAGCTGGCCATGGTGAACTGTCCCTCCTCAGCTCCCGGCTGGAACACCGTCTCCTGCCCCCACTGCTGTACCTGGGACCTCCCTGCCTGTCTCTCCCCAAGGACAGAGTTTTGTCTTCTTCAGGAAGAGCTGTTTAACACCAGTCTCCCAGAGGACTGCAAACACAACTCTGCGAATAAAGGCACGGAACCCCCCTAGGCTGGCCATCACGTCTTTGTGGACATGGTAAACTGTCCCCTGTAGCTTAGTGGCTCCTAACACTGACTACTTTCTTCTCTACTATCATTTTTACGACTCTTCCCCCACCTTTCAGCCAGCCATCCCCCACTGTGATGGGTGTGAGCTGAGCGCAGCCCCTGGAGGGGGCACACCAGGACACTCACAGCCTTCCCACTCCTGCTCCAGCTCCCTTGAGTCACTGCTTTGGGGAGCAGGAGCACAAAGTACCTGCTGGACACCCAAGCTGCCTCCAGGGAGAGACTCTCCAACCCCCATCTCAGAACCCTTCATCTGTGGGAATGGGGCCAGAGCCCCTAGGGCTGTTGGAGTGGCTTCACACGTGGCTAGAGACACAGTGCTTCTCTCAGGGCATAGGGACTGCACTCTCCCACCGCAGCCTGTGCCATCTGCAGACAGTATTAGTCATGTTTTCGGTCCATTAATCACCCAGAACATTAATCATGTTGTCTTCATGTTAAACAGCAGAGGACTGGGACTGCAGGAACTCGCTTGCAAGTGATGGGCCTCATCTCAGCTGCTTCTGAGAGCTGACAGCCAGCCAGCCTCCAATTGCTTTTCACGTATGCCATGTGGCTTCTATATTGTTTAGTCTCTAATCAAAATCTGGGGCCGGATTGAATTACCTGTCCCATGACAGTGCTGACACAACTACTGCCTCTAGAATCGCATCGCAGACCCCTCGTGTTCGCTGGATGCAATCCCTCACCCGTGACTGCGCAGCAGCTGCTCAGCTCTCAGCTGTCCATGTGTGGCTCATAGATTCATAGCTTCCCAGATTCATAGGGTACCAGCTCAGAAGGGACCTCAAGGATCATCTAGTCCAACCCATCCAGATAAAAATCCTGTCCAGCTGGGTCTGAAGATTGTCCAGTGTAGGGCAGGCAATCAACCCCTGCCCTTGGGACGTGATTCCAGTGGTTAATTGTTCTTATGGGGAAGGATTTTCCTCTGGAGTCCAATCGGAATCGCCCAGGGTACAACATGTACCCATCACCTCTTGTCTCTTCCATAGGACTCCTTGTAGTAAGGGAGTCGCAGTTGTTCTTGGCAGCCACCCTTTATGTGCTGGGACATGGGGATAAGGTCCCCCCTGAGACTTATCTTCCCAAGGCTGAACAGACTCAGTTTTCTCAATCTTTCTTCATATGGCAGGGCTTCCAGCCCTCTCATCATCTCGTGGCCCTTCTTTGCACCCTGTCTCATGGAACACGGTCTCCTTGCTAGGTTTGCTGTTGCTGGTGACTGGAGTCAAGGCCAGTGGGAGCACAAATGTGGAGAAACAGCTGTATGAAACATGGTCCTCAGCCCATGCACAGAGCACCTGCATCTCCTGGCAGGAAAGACCTCACCTTTGGAAACATACCCCTGGGGTGGTTCTCTCAGAATCCCCCAAGATTTGGTGAAAGAGAGACTCTGGAGGGCTCCAGTCCAGATGCTGACTTGACTGTCCCCAAACTCAGTCAGGGTGGCTGTGGCTTGATTACCTGAAAGCCTCCAGAGATGGAGATCCCACATCTCTTTTGCCTGTTCCCACACTGGGATCTTCTATAGAGCTGATATTGCTTCTTGGCCACAGGAATAAATGCCCCAAATCTTGGTCACACAGTACATGTTCTCTGCTAACTTACCAAAAGCAGAGAGACCTTTCTGTCATGCTGCACCAACCTGTGAGTTAGAATCGCAGAACCATGGAGTGTGTTGGGCTGGAAGGGACCTTTAAAGCTCGTCTAGTCCAACCCTCCTGCAGTGAGCAGGGACATTTTACACTAGATCAGGTTGCTCAGAGCCCCATCACGCCTGAAAGCCCATCAATCTGGTTGGGGATCAGCTCCCTGTTTCATCGCCTCACCTTTCACGTCAAAATGGTTGATGCACAAAGTTGGTTAGGGCCCATAGTTGATGCTTAGCACTGCTTTTCCCCAACTTTTGTCCAAGGTTTTGCTCCAAACCTGCCTAGGGATGACAGTCATTCCTTCAGCAGACAGACATGAGAGAAAACTTTCTCCTATCAGGTTCCTACACTTCTCCCCAGAGACAGGAGCTCCTGGACAGCTGGAGCCCCCTGGAGCCTGGTACCAACGTGGCTCTCGTGGCAGATGCATCAGGGGAGACTTATTTCCCCACAGAAACCTGACATTTGGAAATTTGGGTTTGTTCACTCATAGAATGAACCCAAGACATGGAGCTTCTCCAGTAGACAGATTTTTCTTCAGGGCTGGGGGGCTTGGATCTGAAGCCAGCTGCCCTGACGCCCAGGTCCAGGGAATTCCTGAGAACGCTGACTTCGCGCTACTCCTCTTGCTGCTCTGTCCTCCAGCCAAAACCCAGGCCAGCCATGGGAGCTGATCTTCTCATGGAGCCCTGAGTGGAGACCTGGGGCTTGCAGGCTCTCTGGACTCTTGGGTTGCTGCCCATGCCCCAGGCAGCTGCTCAGGAGCAGAGGGAGGCAGAGGACTGCCAGGCAGCAGGTCTGGCAGTTTCTTGGCAGAATTTGATGGCAATCAAACCGTCTCCACAAAACAGCACGATGAGCCAGCACATTCCGATGGAGAAATGTCTTGTCTAAATGTTTCTGACCAACTCTCGTGCGGCGGCTCTCTCACTTTTCCTTCTGGCTGTGTTTCTGAAGGAAAAGCTCTTCAAAGGCTCAGCCCTGGCTAGGGATGCTCTAGGTGTGACTCTGTTGTCTCAGCCCAGAACCAGACTCTCTATCTAGGGTCTGGTGATGGGCTGCCTGAGGAGCCCTGAATGAACACCAGAGGAGCATGGTATGCATGTATTGCAGGTCCAGCAGCCTTCCTAGCAGCAGAGAGCTTTGTGGACCAAAGCCTGCGGAGTCTCAGGTTTGGGCTTATTGCGCATGCCTGTATGACCCAAGAGACCTGAGGTGATGCCCAGCGGCAGATGAGACCCAACACTGAGGTGTGTTGGATGTCTGGAAGATGAGACTTCCTGTCCACAGCAAGACAAGCCCCATCTGTCATTGTTGGAGTCTTCCCTGGTGGAGCAGATAGACTTGCTCCCAGCCTCATCAGAGGGACTTGAGGTTTCCTCCTCTGCTGAGAGCTTTTAATTGTCCTCAAGCTCCTGGGCTTGAAGACCTCAAGGGCATTTTCCAGCCTGAATAACTCTGTGACTCTTCTGAGGTGCTCCTCACCCCTGTTGTCACCCCTGGCAGGGGAGCTATGCGGGGCTGTTGGAACAGGTGTCCCCCACCCTAAAGATGGCCGATCCCCACAACCACCCCTCCAGGACATCTCCAGCAGCACCTTCTAGCCCTGCTTTTGGCACTGCCAGTATGAGGGAGCTGAAGAAGATGATTGGAGATGTCCCCACATGAAGGGCAGGTCCACCATCATCATGAGTGCTTCCAGAGAGGACGAGGCTCACGCCTGGCGGGACGCGAGCACACATGTGTGGACGCGCGTCTCTGGCGGTGGGTGTTGTTGTGTGCTGGTCGGCGCGGGGTGGGCGTGCGCGCCGGCCAACATGTGGTTTGTGTTTAGAGTGTGTGTCTGCTGGTGTTTTGTAAATGAGGTGCACTCGGCGATATGTGTGCTCGTTCTGGCATGCCATGGCTGCTGGTGCCGTGGTCCCTGGCCGGCCGCGCGCTGCTTGTGTAACGGGGGATGCTTGTGCGCGCGTGCTCCGCCCACGTGTGTGCGTGGACAGCTTGCCGTGGGACCTGCTCTCGTCCCACTTGTGCCTTTGGGGCTGAAAACCATTTTCCCACATGTGGCTGCCATTCCTAGGATGGTGGGTCCCTGCTTCCTCCCTCTGCCGAGCTGACCCCGACCGGGATGTGTGATGGGGGAGGCGCTCCCTCAATGCCCCCCACCACGCTGTTTTCCCCAAGGAACTGATGAGGTGTGATGCTTTGGGGATGGTGTCTGCGGCAGAGCCCAGCAGACAGCCTCCCTCTGCACAGCACCCTTTCTGCATGCGAGACCCGAGCAAAACCACCTGGATCCAGTTCCCAGCCCTGCCCAGCTGGCAGAAGGATGAGGCATCCAAGGCCTCGCTTCATCAACGTGTGGCTGCCGAGCTGTTCGCTTTCCCCCCAGAAGGAGGGAAGGGCAGCCTGGAGTGCCGGCTGGACCGTCCAGGGATGCTTGGAGCGAGATGAAGGGCGGCGAGGCTGCTCACAGGGCATCTCCACACCACACATGGGGACACATGGTCTTTGGACAGACATGGACAGCCTGGGAGCTGAGTGATCAGCTCACAGGCTGCTTTATAGTGCTTTGGAGACGAGGAAATGCTGTCTCCGTGGCGGTGAAGCTGCTTTCCAGCGCTGGCAAAAATTCAGGCATCCCAAGCCCAGGCAAGCAGAGAGGCTGAGGGAAGGCGAGGGGAGAGGGTGGGAGAAGAGGCAGAGGTGCACTAGAGGAACGCTCCACACCTCTGCCATACCCAAGTGGGGACAAAATGTCCTTGCTTCCCTGGGTTTGGAGTCCAGTAAGTGAGTCCTGAGGTATCAGCCACAGACAGCATGGAAGAGGGACCACTACCCTCTCCAGAGCCAGGACAGGTTGACAGTACATGGACACAGCAGGTGCTTCACATCTTGTATGGACAAGCAGGGGTGACTCCTAGAGCAATCAGGGAACCTGCCAGCTGCTTGTGCCCAGCACAGCAGAGGGAATGGGGCTGTTGCACAAGGTGGCATCTTCTGTGCTTCACAGCCAGGTCCAGGTGGCAACAACAGTCCTCCTCCTGGCTCAGACAGCTGCCATGGAGAAGACCTGGCCAATGGTGGACAAACCACCCCAGCGAGGCTCAACGAGGCTGGGAACAGGCATCGAAGAAGCACAGAAGTTGCCTGAGGGGTGATCGCTGCACTTGTGCAAAACCATGAGCAATGGCAAAATCAGCAGAACGTGGGAGGGATGCTGATGCAGAGCAGCTTCAGAAACAGCAAAGGATGGGGAGAGAGTCTGGCAACCAACAGGCAGCTTTTATTCCTAGTTAAATAACAGAGCACGTCGTATGAGAGAAAGTCATTAAGTGTCAAGAGCCAGATTCAGAGCAGGTCGGTGCCAGGTTTCCCAGCGCTCGGCACCACAGCCAGGGCCAAGCTTTCCGAAGGGCCAGTTCCCATTCGGAACTGCCGCAGTGGCCAGGCTTGCAATGGGGCTGGCTGGGTCTCCCGGGGGACGTGTCTGGACGGGCTCGGTCAAGAGCCGAGTCCTGGCCTGTTCGGATCTCCTCCAAAATGCCTGACCGGTGCCTGCAGCCAAGGGGATGCTCCTAGCACTGGCCCTGTGAGGTGTGTGTGTGGGGGGGTGGTCCAGGCAAGAGGAGCGGTGTCACCTGTGGGGCTGGGGTGGCTTCAGCCCTTTTGTCAGACTGGCTGAGGCTTTTCAAGCAAGAGACTGTCAAACTGTGGGTTGTCAGCTTCCTGTGGGAATTTCTAAGTGAATAATCATTGTGAACATCATGAAAAGCATTTTAATAGTCAGAGAATACCATCTGGATGTTCACAAACAAAGGCAATATAAATCCACGACTGACAGCCCGCTGAACTCACTGCTTTTATAAGTAAAAGTATTTCCAAATAGTTTCCCAAATTATTTAAGCAAGTCTTTCCTCTAATAAAATTCAGAAGAGATCCTAACATAGGCAAACAACTCGGGCTGAGGACAAGAGAGACTTTATACAGAGGGATTAAAGTCTGGGGCGGATGTAATCAAATGACATCCCCTGCGTACGAATGCAGCCCGTGCTTGGAGATAAGAGGAATCCCAAGCACTTCTGTGATGGGAGAGATAATTCTGGAGGTGCCAAAACGAACTTGGGGAGAGAGAGTGGAGAATTACTCAAACCTAATTTCGTGGGTGGGAAGGACTGTGGTGAGCACCATGAGAGCATCCCGAGAGGGATGTGCTGGTGTGGTTGCAGCTGCCTGTGAAATCCTCACAGCTGGAAACCCTGGGAGGGGTGGGAGGTGAGGGATGGTGCAGGTGAGAGGAGAAGCCAGCCATGTTCAGGACTGCTTTGCAGGGTGGAGAGAGGTGCTAACAGGCTGGCAGGGTGCTAGCTCTGGACAGGGGATAGAGAAGAGAGGTGTCAGGAGGGGAAGTGGGCAGGGATGGGCATGGGGTGGTCTCCAGCAGCAGGGATGGATCCTGCCATCCACAGGCTTGGAGTCAGAGGTGCACAAAGCAGCACCTTAAGTTGGGTGAACAGGGGGCTGTGGGACTCCCAGCATGTCCTCGGTGGTGACATGCACAGGGTTGCTGATTTCCTGGACAAAATCCCCAGAAAACAGGCAGCAGCACAGATCCTGACCTCTGTGTCCTTACACCTTGGAGCACACCTCTTGACAGCCCAAAGCAGCCCTTAAGCCAAGGGCTTTGTTCTGCATGGGCCTCTGTGGAGAAGGAGCTGGGGATGGAAGTGGTGATCCGGAGCCAGTGGAGGCCACACCAACAGCAGAACAGCTTCAGATAGATTGGAGGCAGAAACCAGCCAAACCGGGCTGCAAGCTGGCCACCAGAGTGCTAGGATTGCCCAGTACTGGAGAGGTGGTGTGGCTGGCAGCACCTGGAAGGCTGTGGCTGGCAGCAACATCTTCTGTCTGATTGCAGCCCAGGGACAACTGTGCCTCTATCACTCCTGGACCCCTGGCCAGACTTTAGGATCCTGGCAGATGATACAGAAACATCTGCTCTTTCTGGCTCCTCCCAATCCAGCTCTTGCAGCAATGGTTGAGGGTCCTCCAGCCAGCAAGGGTTGGGGAAAGCTTCAGGCTGTGCATGAGGGTTCCAAAACCACGTGGCATTGCAAGCATGGGACAAATCTGTCTTGCCCTCCATGCAGGAAGACCACATCTCTCTGCTGACTGGAGAAGCCTTGGTTCCAAAGCAGGCAGCCCCCGACACCACTGAGGGACACCACCTCTCCACCTGTTCCGCATCACCTTGGAGCAGAGGATGTCCCGCTGTCACAGGGAGCAATGAATTCCAGATCCCATTTGCATCCACCTTGTCCTGTGGTGCTGGGAAGTCTTCTGAGTGAAGAGAGTCATGTTTATTTGTCACTGCCCCAGGCCAAGTTCTGAATGGGAAGGGGTACAAAGTTTGGAAGCAAAAACAGTTGCCTGCAGAAACAGGAAATAAAATCTGATCTCTGCACTGTGATGGGACGCCTGCTCGTGACAGGACACCTACTGACAGCTGGACGCCCCCTCTGCCAGACCCTTGCTGCTAGCCTCAGCACTTTCTTCTAACCCAGGTGCACCGCTCCGGCGGAGTGCGAGCTCAGCCGAGCTTGGGGCAGGAGCACGGGAGGAGGGCACTGCGAGGGGTCACGCAGTCATGCTGCCTCCTGGCTCCCCGTCCTCCCCACCTTGTGCCAGGGTCTGCTCTTTCCACAGGGCTTGGAGGCAGGTCCAAGGGCTTTGCAGGTTTCCAGCATCGTGCCTCGAGTTACTCCTTGGAAACATTAATTGTACGTGCCTTGTGCTCAGCCCCTGGGCTCCAGCACGGTCCCAGCACTGGATTAAGACCACGCTCAGTCTCTCTGGATGCATCGGAAAGATTCCAGACACAGGAATAAAGTGTTTGCCCAGACATGCTGCTGAGGGCAGGCTGCCCCAAACCGGACCAGCTGCCAGCTCAGGGGGTGCCATGTCCCCGGCTGGCCCTCAGAACATGGTTTCTGTAGGTCCCAGCAATGAGACCAACAGCTCAATCACTCCTGCCTGGATAGACGGGGCAAGTGGTGATGCCAGCGATGGAGGATCAGAGGACCTGCTTGTTTCCTTGCAGTCACGGCACTAATATGCCCCTAAACCCTCTCCCAGCCAGAAAAAGCATTAGTCACCCTTACAAAGGCAGGATGAGCAGACAGAAATAATAAGCGCCTTCGTCTAGAGCATGTCCATGCCAGGCAAAATATTGTGGCCGGGACTGTTCTGCGCTTGTTTTGGGGAAGGGGCAGAGGAAACTGCTCAGCTGGAGTGGAGGGTAAGGCTTGTGGTACATCACCCCAACACCTGGCCAGATGTGTGGGGCACTGTTGTCCACTGGAGCTGGCTCTGCTCAGGACCTTCGCTTGTCTGCAGAGATGGACCAACCTCTCAGAGGGGCTGGTGAAGCGGTTTGGATCCTGGGAGTGCAGTGGGGTGAAGAAGGACCTGGGGAGGTAGCGCTGTGACGTCCTGGCCATTAGAGGCTCTCTGGACCATGGCTGGCCATGAGCTGGAGGACATTTAGGAAGGGACTGCAGCTTGGGACCTCCTCCATCCCATATCACCTCTGTCCTTGATACCAACAGCATCTCCCTGCACCAGTGCCAAGGGCAGGAGGGCAGCAGGCTGGCTGTGATGAACCAGGCAGCCTACCATGAAGGGAGCTTTCTGCCTACTAACACTGCCTGTCTGCCTGCTTCAGCATCACCGTAGCGGCGCAGAAGCTTTGGGAGTGGGATCAGCCAGGACCTGGATACTGGCCGACAACGGAAGACGATGAAGGGAGATCTGCTGTCAGTGTGTGAAAAAGGCGAGCAGCGAGGATGCGGCCGGGCACTGGTGATGGGGGTGGCTGCAGACAGTATCACAGCAACGAGCTGGCATGAAGCAGGGGCCAGTCTGAAGTCAAACATAGGGAACATTTCTACCAGACGGGACAATTACACACTGAAGCTGCTTGCCAATGAGGCCCCATCACGAGTGGAACAGATCCCATAAGATACTTCTAAGTTTAGAGTAAAGGAGCCCCTCTCCAATAGGGGAGGACGCGAGACTGGAGAGCTAAATCCCGCATGTCGCCGCCAAACCGCACTCCCCAGAGAAGCACACACGAACTGCTCTTGCAACACTCGAGTTACGGCTGAGCCACACATTCCAACCGAAACCCCTATTTTCAGTTGTTTATACATCGCTCAAAAAATATCCTTTTGGATTGAATTTGTTCATGCTTGATCTCATCCCAAAAAAACTGAAGAATTATTTGGGGATGGTTTGAACAAAATCCGTTCAGCTGTTTCTGTGTTATGTAAGCATCAGAATAAATATGTTTTCCTCTTTTCAGACGTTCTCTCTCATCCTTGCTAGCTGTCAGATAGCTTCTCAAAATCAGCTTCACGCTTTGGAGATGTCATACTTAGCCCATGGCTGGCTTTCAGTGAGGGACCAGCCCGTTCATCAGCTGGACAAGACCTCCTCAGGGAGAGAGGAAACCAGCAGGGACTACAGCTCTTACACGTGGTGCTTGACAGCCTCAAAGGTGATCATCAGGGGCATTGGATCAACAGCGGCAAGAAGGAGCTGGTCAGCACCTGCTCAGGGTTAAACAAGTAGATATTGAGCAGGGCTGTGGAAAAGAGCTGTAAGCATCTGTGCAAAGAGAAGGTGAACACTCTGCTGCTGCACTGACCACGCAGTGTGAGGTGTGCTCTTGTGCCAGAGGTCTAACAGGGGCTGTGCATATCTCACTGCCCACCAACCAGCTCCATGAGAGCTCACACCTTGTGGGTTGCCCTGGAGCTGCTCCCTGGGTTTTTTTGAACTGTGTCCATGCTGGTTTGTTGGTAGATTTTGTTTCCAGGAGAGGAGGAGTGTGGGAGAACAGCTCATGAACTTGGAGAGACCATTCCACCCCAAGATCATGCCCAGGTGTGGAGAGGTGATTGCTGATGGGCAGTGCACAAAGAGGCCCAGACTTTGGTGAGGTGGGTGAGGCAGATGTTGGGAAGACTTTGTGCCTGTATCTTTGGCGTGGGCCAGAGCTGTTGGAGGTGAATATAGAAATATCCTTGAAATACCAGCTCCAAGCTCCAGGGCTGGAGAACACCATCATCCAAGTTTTTTGTAGCTCACACTAAGTCAATGTGTAGAGATGATGCCCAGCAGATCCATGCACTTTACAGGGCTGCTTCTTGGATGAAGGGATGAAAAGGCCGTGCTAACACCCATGATGTTCACCACAGGAGTGAGGGTCTTCAAGACACTTGTGTTCTCACCTCTTTGTGAGGCGTTAAATACCTGAATGCCTGGCAGGGGTTGGGTTGTCATTCCTGATCCAGGGGAAGCCTGTCCAAGTGCTGATTCTCAGCTACAAGGCATTTGTTCAAGGAATGACATTCGAGTAACTACAGACAAAGTGCTATAGCAACGAAAACTGGGCTGCCAGTAATAGACACTCCAACATCATGTCAATGTTTTGTGGAGAAACCATGGGAAAAATGAGAAGGATCATTCTGAGCCACAGGCGGGGAATTTTCAAAAGAATCAGGAAGCTGATAAAAAAGCACAAAAGGAATTAAATTAAAATACTTCAGCTGAATGTAGAGGCTGCTCCAGCATCTGTACAAGCCACAGAAGGCTCTCAGTTTCAGTGAAGAAGAGGACAGGAACAAGAATCACTTTAAGTCTGTCAGGAGAGAAAAACCTGTGAAATCATGAACAGGCAAAGGGAAAAGATATCGTGGCTGAGGGGGAACCAAAAGACGTCTCGACTGACTGAATTCCCCAGCGTGGGACTAGAGGAGCAGAGAAAGGTGCCAGAAGTCAAGGAGATACCTCAGTGTATCAGCTCAGCCTTCTAGAGCTAAGGTGAACCTGAGATGGCTCCTTGGGGCAGAGAAATTGCTTGGACCCACAAGAGAGTCTGATTCCTTCTGAAAGTTCTCAGAACATCTAGACTGGCTGCACTGGTGAGAAACCAGTATACCCGGGGTCCTGGGACAGAGGAATGATTTAGCTCAGGAGGGAACATTCAACACTGTCCAGGACCGATATGAAATCACAACCAGAGATAGGTGAAATTTGCCTCTGTCTCCTTCCTCTTTCCAACGAAAGATCCCATCAATGGCTTCAACAGTAGAAAAGGACCTGTGAACCCCCTGCCCAGATTTGCTTTAGGGCAGCAGAGGCATCTGGAAACTGAACCATTTCCTTTTGACAGCTCAAGTTAACTTGGGTGACTTTGCACTGAAGCAGATGAAGAGTGCCTCTATGATGCACTCTAAGTGCAGGGAGAAACACGTTCTTAACCCATCCCAGATGTCTGCAGAGCAGACGTATATTTCAGCCCTGAGCTAGCAGAAGAAAAAGTGCTGGAACAAAACAGTGCGTTAAAAAAGAGAACGGCAGATCCACATGGTAGAGCTGAGAGTGCTCGGGGAGACGAGGAATGTAGCAGCTGCTCCGTCAGCTGAAGCAGGCAATTTAACATTTAAGCTACTGATTTCCAGAAGTCTGGAGTGAAGCAAATGTTGTACTGGTCTGTGTAAATGGCAGCAGCAATGATCCTGGGAATAGTCCGGCAGGTCTTTGTTCAGGGAAAAGTGCTGGAAGGAAGCAATCATTGAGGTTCAGATAAAGTCCATCAGAGGGACATTGCGGTCCCGCTGTCTTGTTGACAGACTGGATGGATGGGACAACAGGAACCGCGTGAGGTTCAACAGAGACAGATAGTGTCTCGTGTCTGGGACGGAGCAACTCCATGTGTCAGGACAAGCTGGAAACCAACCAGCTTGGGTGCGTTAGCTCTGCAGCAAAGGACATGGGGACTGGGTAGAGAAGTTGACCATGAATCAGCAGTGTGCTTTTCCAGTGATGAGAGCCAACTGGTGTACTGTGTTAGCAAGAGCACAGCCAACATCTGGAGGGAAGATTTATGAGAGGAAGCTGAGGGAGCTGGGGTCGTTCAGCCTGGAATAGAGAGGTCAAGAGGGAGATCTGTTTGCATTTTCCTCTGCCCAAAGTGGAGCTGTAGAGGACGCAGTCAGACTCTACCCAGGGGTGAACAGTGTGGAGAAAACGGGCAACGAGCAGAAGTTTCAAGTGAGGAAGGCACCACTGGACACGAGACAAAAATGTGTTGTACAGCCCTGGCACATGGACCAGAGCAGGTTGCTCATGGGCGAGGTCCTGAGCTAATGCATTTGTCTGCGGAGGAAGCCCTGCTTTGACCATGACTGGGCTAGAAACACTGGAAAAGTGTTTCTCGAACAAAGAACTATTCTCTGATCCTATAGCTTGCTAACGAAGGCAGATGAAGGGAAAGTCACATTTCTCAGCCTATAACACTGTCTAGAACAGGTTGGCAGAGTCATGGATGGAGAAAGACTGCTGTTTGTTTCCTACGCTTCAGGGTGGGCTTGTGCCACCACTGGAGAACTTTCTGTCAGACTCTGGATAAAAGTCTCCTTTTTTGCTTAGGCCAGGACAGCAAATGTTCTGTTGCCCCTGCGATGTGATGGGTTGCTGTTTGGGAGGACCTGGCTCAGATGCCCGCAGTGATGATGACTTCTCTTTTTTAAATTCCCTCAGTCTGTATCCTAGAGACAGTTTCTGAAGATGCTTCATCCTTGGAAGAAGGAGGGAAGAGATGGTCACTGCGAGCACTGGTCCAATTTATGGACAGAGGCTCTCAGAGTAAGCTCTGGTATTGCCTGAGGAGAGATGGCACCTGTTGGCAGCACAGAATGAACTCTCCACTGAGGGACACTTTCAAGCCTCTTCCCCCATGCTCAGATTTCTCTACTTCTTGGATAATGTTGACACTCCATTATCTTTCCATTGTGACCCTGAAGAAGAGCAGATGTCACCCTGAGTATTGATCACAGCATCTGAGCTGCTGGCTGATCTGCACAGGTTGGAAACATCCTCACCCTCCTTTGGTGACAAAATCCTTGCAGAGGTCCCACATGTTGATTGCCGCTGTCTTTATCTCCAGCATCAAGACTGTATTTTTCTCTCATTCCAGGAAGGACAAGTTTTAAGAGGCTCAAAATTGGAAACAGCTCCTCTCTCTTCCCATGCTTCCCACACATTTTTTCATGTGGGGAGTTGTTTACCGCAGTTATGCAAGTGGAGGCAGAGGGCTGGGGTGACAGTGGAGTCCTGGCCACCGAGCACAGCATCCCCCCCACTACCCCACACGCCCTCCCTGGCCCCTGCATCCCACACATCATGATGCTGCGTAGCTCTGGAGAAGCTCAAGTGAGCAGAGGCAGAAGGAAATGTCCCTCTTTCCTGATCACAGGGGACTGAAGAGGACTGGATCTCAAGGTGGAACTATGGGATGCACCTCGGTCTCTGCAGAGTGGACACCCAGAGGTGGCTGATCTCCCCAGCACCTTTCCTTGGTTGCTGCAAGCCAGTTACACTCACCATGCCAGGACAACACAATGTCCCTGTTCCCCTGCAAGACCCCCACCGTGAGAGTAGTTAAGGACTGGGAAGGATGGAGTGGCCATGACACCCCTCCCGTGTGTGATGGCTGGGCATAAGCACTGGAAAGGGGTCAAGATGTGGTGGCAAGAGTGTTGGCAGACTCTGGAGTTGTCCCCTCCTTCTCACTAAGGTCTCTGCCTATGCAACGGGGTGTATGGGACAGTGAGAGGCATGGGGAGGACTCATAGACCCCACTGCTGCATGGGAACACAACATCCTCTCACAGGACTGTATGGCACAGGAATCTCTCCAGCAGGACTGTTTGCAGACCCTTGAAGTCACATTTTCCTGCTGTCCAGCCTCTCCTGGGCTTTCCCAGCACGCTGTTTCCAGCACCCTAAGTGGTGCTGAGCCCTTTCCCACCACTCCGGGCATCCACCACAGCTGTCAGATGTGCCATGGCACACTGCTGGCCCTGGTATCTTGAAGAAGACTGCAGCTTCCCCACAACCTCCTGAAGGTGAAATCACTTGAGCTTATTCTCTCCACCACAGGATTTTTGTCCTTGGTTAAGGTGGTCAGTTGATGTCACAAGCCTGCACTTCAGAGAATCACAGAACATCAGGGATTGGAAGGGATCTCAAAAGATCATCCACAGCATATCCCCCTGCCACAGCAGGATCACTTAGATCAAGTCACACAGGATCATGTTCAGGTGGGTTTTAAACATCTCCAGAGAAGGAGATTCCACAACCCCCCTGAGAAGCCCATTCCCATGCTCTGTCACTCTCACCATGAAGAAGTTCCTTCTCGTATTGATGTAGAACCTTCTACGTTCCAGCTCACACTCAGTGTTGCTTGTCCTATCACTGGATGCCACTGAGCAGAGCCTGGTTCCATCCTCCTGACACCCACCCTTTCCATACTTATCAACATTAGTGAGGTCACCCCTCAGCCTGCTTTTTTCCAAGCTCAAGAGACCCAGCTCCCCCAGCCTTTCCTCATCAAGGAGGTGTTCCACTCCATCATCTTTGTGACTTGCAAATGTCCAAGCACCCCTAAGCCCCATGGATGGGTGCATGCAGTATTTCTTCTGCAGCCTCAGCCAAGGCAGCTTAGGCTTGTCCTGCATGGTGTGGTCAAAGCTCTCACACCATGCCCTAGTGCAAACAACTAGGGAACCCAACCTTCTAGGCCAGTAAAGAGCTTTGCAAAAGCAGATATTGCTAGAGGTCTTCTTCAGCCTACGTACATCCTACTCAGAGTAGCTGCCCCCTGTTACCACCACTCCTAGTTGTATCTGGAGGGTTCAGGGCACTTAATTGCCCTGATCAGCCTCACATGGGCCCCATCCCCACCTCTGCCCATGGCCCAGAAGCACTATATAAGCTCAGCTGTGGGCACTCAGAGCCTTCCTCAGTAGTGTTGTAGGTATGTGTTTGTATCCTGCTCTCTCTCCCGGATAGATCCTGCGTTGATCCTGGATTGGTGCTGTAGGCAGTGTGTTTCCAGCCCTGCCTCCTGGATGCAGCCTCCTGGATGCAGCCTCCTGGATGCAGCCTCCTGGATGCAGCCTCCTGGATGCAGCCTCCTGGATGCAGCCTCCT
>JAOXOE010000827.1:4649580-4665952 GCA_028565055.1 Phoeniculus purpureus
GGATGCATCTTGGTGTCATGCTGTAGGTATCCTGTCTGTGATGGACCCCTTGTGTATGTGTTTGTGGCCATGTCTCAATCTCTGTCTCCTTTGGCTTTTGATGGAACTTCTTAGATGTGCCTAGACCTGGTTCATTACTTACATCATGTGGACCTTGAAAGGGAGGGATGGGTGAGCCCTGTGGGTGCTCTTTGTCTGTGATTTTCTATCTTTAAGGGCTGCATCTGCTGGGCTGGAAGCAGCTGCTTACAGATGGCTGGGCCAGGCTGACCCTGTGGTTCCAAGGGGCTGTTGGTCACCCAGGTGCTGACAGTCTGCAGTCTCCCAGTGGACTGTGGTGTGGCTGTTTCTGTGCTCTTGGGACAGGCTGTGTTTAGGTGCAGAGTAGAGATGCCTATGCTCTAAGAACTGGAGCTCCACACATAGCAACCTGCCAGATCTGCTGAGACAGACCTCTGTGCTTGGCCAAATCAGGTTCTTGGCCATCACCCCTACTTCTCCCCCCATCAAGCATCCTCCTTCTATCAGTAGCACAGCTGGGGCTCAGGTGGGATATGTGTCTTGCCGTGTGATAACCTTTTCCCATCCTGTTCGTATCATGGTACCTCCCTGCATTGGTCTCCTCTGGGCTGGGCAGTACCCACAGAGCACCTGTGTTCTCACAGCAGGGTGTTGATCTGCCTCTGCTCCTCATCTGGGGCAGAAAATAGATTGTATTGGGGCAGAACTTTGTGTTCAGTCTTGTGGGAACCATCTCAGACCTAGCAAGCTTCAGCGTGTCACCTGTGGTGAGCAAAGTTCCCAACTCAGGTCTCACCATTAGCTCAAGAATTTGGGGGTGGAGGTGCTTCCTAAGAGGCTGAAGGAGGGAGACAGGGATGTTTGTGGTGAAAAGAACTGCCATGAAGCAGACAGCAGTAGGCTGATGACTCCGTGAGCTGCCTTGGCACTCTGAATCCTGCAGGTTTTGAGAAGACAGTGACCCTAACCAAAGATTCTCATGTCCTCAGCCCTGTACTGGGGAGCTGACCAGAGCTTGCAGGACCATTCAGAAAAGTCCAGAGCTTTTGGCAACCCTCTCACAGCCAGAACAATGACTAACATCATCTTTTACTTAAGAAGGAGCAGAAAAGAGAAAATGTGACCAGAAAGACTGTGGCCCTGTAACCCTGAGAGAGACAGTTTATTTTTCCTGCCTGCTGGTTCCTCTTGCGCTCTCCCCAGCCCTGGCTGTGGCACAGCACATTCCTTTGCTGTGATCTCCTCCCTCCCATGTAACAGCAGATTCTTCCTGCACTGGCTGCTCCCTGCTGCTGAGACCATGTTGTAGCCCTGCTGTGGCCAACCTGGCATGGCTGGGGTGGAAGAAAGGTGGCCGCATCTTCTTGGTGCCTATGCACAGTTGGAAGCTCTGCGTTCTACCATTGTTGGAGCTCAGGCTTGGCCATGGTGCAAGTGGCCATGCACTTGGTCTTGCTCATGGTGTGTGTCCAGCTCCACCCCATGCACAGGTGTCAGTCCTGGTGCTGTCCTCCCCATCTCTGGAGTGATGAGTGTCCTGGAGTGATGGGTTAAGCAGTGGTTCCCTCTGCTGGTGTAGCCCATGGTCCTTGTCTCTGTGGCAGGTGCATTGATGGAGAGAGGTGGTCTCAGTGGCATGGCTCAGCCTTCCAGGTGTGGATTCCTATGAACTCCATCCCAGTGCAGACAGGGGACTGTGGGGTGCCAGGTATGGCTCCCTGGCTTCCTATACTGGGAGGAACAAGACCGGCTTGGGGTCATCCATTTGGATCCCAAACAGGCAACGCACAGGAGGGTGTCTGCCAAGTCTTGTGAGCAATGAGAGGATGAGCTCATGCCTTGCAGGGCTGAGGTCATGGGGCTGGCAGCAGCTCCCAGAGCAGAGGCCACCCCAGGCAGGGCAGGTCACTGGACAGGGCCTGGCCAGATGTGGGTGCTGCAGCAGAGCATCCCAGAGTTGTGGTCTTCTCCCAAACAGCACTGGTGTGAGGTCAAGAAGGCTGGGCTCTGGGTGCTGGTGCATCCATGCCAGACCAGTGCACCCTGCACACCAGGTCTTTGTGTTTCTGCTGACCTCACTGGGTTTTGTGGGCAATGCACTGCTGTGATCCCAGACACAGACATGGCTGTGTGTCTTGCAGCACTTTCTCAGTGCAACAGGACAGAATGAGGAGTGACCTTCCAGGACATGGCCCTGGATTTATCCCAAAGCCCCCTCCGTGGATCTTGCCCTGTACTCAACCGTAGAGGTGACCAGCAATGTCCCCATGCAACTCACTGGGATGACAAAGGTGAGAAAGTCTCTTTCTCATGGTTTTATCTTTTTCTACCTGTACCTGCTCTACTTTGCTCCTGTTTGTGCTGGGGGATGCGTAGGAGAGAGCTGGGGTTCTGCTGCAGGGTTACAGGGCGCATTGCAAGGCTCTGGAGCTGGGCAGCAACAGAAGGGGTTAAATGGGGCCATTTATGTCCCATCTTCTGCCAAGCTGTGATAAACCAGGGTTAAGCTGTGAAGCAGCTGGGAGCTTCCACAAGCCAAGAATGTTTTTGGGATCATGAAGGGCTGGACATGAATCACCTGCTCCTTCCACCAGACACTGTGCAGGCTGGGCTCCACTTTGGGCCACAGCAGGTCCTGCAACCCCTGTGCTGATGGGGGTTTGCTAGCCCCATCAGCATCCCCCACCCTGAAGGCTCCATCCCATTTTTGTGCTTTCTGGGGATTCCCAGCTGGGTCTGGACCCAGTACTGCCCTCTCTTCTCTAGGCATTGCTTGTTGGGGAAGCCCACATGCAGGCATATGTTGCAGCCATGGAACACAGTCCTCCCATGCTGCTTCATCTCTTTGTCTCCATCACTTATGTCTGTCCTCCTGAACCTGTGATTTAAGGGAGCTATAAATCGCTCTCTGGACATCTCCCACTTCTGCTGGTTGGTCCCATAACCCTGCTCAGCCCAGTGCTGGCTCTCCTGCTGCACTGGTTCACTGGTGCTAGCCCAGAGGTGATGTCTATTCTCCTCACCCCAGTTACCATTTCCATGTGGCCTCCTGGTTTTATTTTGCAGCAACACTGGGAGGGGATTAGAGGCAAGAGTGAGGCTACCTTGGACTTCCTAGCAACCTTCCCTGGCATGGTCCATGCACCTACTGGTGCACAGATGTGTCTCATTCACCTGTTCATCACACACAGCAAGCGGAGAGGGGGTCTGAGCACCAGACCAGCCTTGGGGATATCTGTGAGACAGTGGCAGACTGAAGAGAGCAGAAAAAACACTGGGAGGCAGACTGAAGAGAGCAGGAAAAACACTGGGAGGAAGAGCTGCTGCTGCTGCCCAGCACCAGAGTTCTCCTCGCCAGCACGCTGAACCGTTTCGGGCTAATGTCATCCTAACTCCTTTAATTCAGAACATCTCCTTTTTCATGGAAAAAAATCTTTCCATGTTCACTGGAGCCTTGCTGAAACTCACTGGAAATGCTCTCCCTGTGGATGCTGCCAGGGAGAGGATCCTGGCCCAGGGATGTGAGGATGCTGCTTGTCTGATGCAGCATCACTGCAACTAGAGCAGAACTGCATCAAGCTGCTGCAGCAGGACGTGTGTTCAAAGCATTGTGCAAACACCACAATCGCCTGGTGACCTCACTCCATAGTTTCTGGCAGAGGATGTGATCTCTAGGACTCTAGGACAGTAATTTTCCCTTGCTCCCCTGATGTTTTCCAAACAAGCTCATCTGAAAGCATCGACTCAAGGGTTTCAAGAAGCTGTGCTGAGCAGAAAGACACATCCAGAGACCAGTGCCTGTGGACTTGTCAGCTCATCGGCTGCAGAAACAAACAATAAATGAAGCAGAACTCTAAACATCTGGCGGGAAGTAGGAGCATGTTTCACGGTCTGAGTGTCTGAAGGATAAATGGGGCTGGACCAAGCCACAGCTCCTTTCTTGTCAGTGTTGTGCATGGGGCAAGCATGATATTTATGGGCTTCAGTGATGCTGTGGCTACAGCATCTTGGCACTGCTCTTTCACTGGCTTCTAGGGGAACAGGGACACATGTGTGAAAAACATGCTGCTGGGGCACAGCATCCCTGGTCCAAATGGCAGAAGAGATGGGGAGGGAGAAGCTCTGGGGACAAGTTGAGCTCTTGCTGGTGGATGTGATCGGGTAGAGCACATAGTGTGGGGAGATGAAGAGAAGCTGTGAGTCTTAGAGTGCTGCAGCCACTGGAGAAGACAGAAACCAGGCAGAAAGTAGCCTTGTGAGCAAGTTGGCTTGTTTGCCTCATACTGTTGCCAGGAGACACCTCTCTAGAACACATAGGCTTGACCAGGAGCAAACAGAAGTAGCTAGTGAGTCTCTCAGTTATCAGCCTCACAGCCAGGTTCTGCATTTTCCTGCAGAAGAACCTGCCAGGTTCTGCATTCTCACAGATCTGGATGAAGCAGAAATGAAATAAAACATCCAGACCAACATGGGAGCTTGAGGCTCCTGCAGCCAAGGAGCAGGACCTGCAGTCTGGCATGGAAATACATCAGCCAGGGGGTCTGGTGATCCCTGCCTTGAAGTTAAGTGTGTGCGTGGTCCCATTGATTTCACCAAGGGAGGGGTGTGCTCTTAAGTGCTTTGCTGGATGGAGGCCTAGGAGATGGGAGGGCTGGACTCCAAGTAGAGCTGGGCAGGAAAGAGCCTACGCACTTTGCTGAAATGGTTGGGATTTCCAGCCTAGAGACAGACAAGGCAGGGCAGGCGGAGTGTGGAAATCCTGCCTCAGAGCCCTGAGCGGGGCAGGGGCTACAGCCAGCATCTCGTGTAATCCAGCTGCTGGTTCCCAGCTTGCCTGGGATGGGATGGGGTGGGGGAGCTCTGGGGTGCTGTGCTGTCCCCCAGGTAGCACAAATATGGTCAAGAACTTCTCCATTCTGAGAAAAATCTCATTCCAGAAGCTCCAACAAAATTGATGTAACAAGCTGAGCGAGGGTGAATTTTCTAAGATGACAGACCACAGAATACTTTTGGCTGGAAGAGACCTTCAAGATCATGGAGTTCAACCTCTTCCTAGGCCTAATAACAGGGCTACAATAGATACTGGGGCTGTGTTAGATAAGGATGCCAGAGTGATGCAGAAACTGGCTGCCTGCAGAAGAGCAGAGACAGACCTACTGAGCACAGCATGAGGAGGAACAACTGAGTCTGCCTTGGGAGAGCCACAGTTCACCAGAGCGCTAGGGGAAAGGTACCAGTGAAGACACTGGCAGCTAGATGGTCTTGGTGTGGAACCACACGAGGTCCTCACCTTTGTGAGTGTCTACACTGCAGCAAGAAAGCTGTGGGGTGCCTTTAGCCATGACACTGACTTGTTCTAGACATCTCCAGGTGACCATAGTCTTGAGATAGCCCTGGGAGCTGAGCATGTGGAAAAGGAGGGGAGGTGACACTACTGGTTTGGGGAAAAGGGAAAAGGTGGATTGGATAAGGGTGTTTGCCAAGGTTGAGCTAAGCCGTTCTGAGGTGCTTTGAAGGTCACAACATTACTGTGCCCAGAGTGCTCCTTTTGAGCTTCAGGAGATGAACCTGGAGTAACACCCTCTGTTTGCATTGTCAGATCTGGGGCAAGGGTCTTGCATCCCTCCCACAACCACAGTGAATAAGGACAGCCCTTTTCTCTTGCCTCTCTGTGTAGACTCCACTGGATCTTCAACTGCCCTAAGGCCTCAGACCTTGGCTGTCTCCCTTCGGGTATCACCATGCCAGGCAAGACATGCTATGGTTTGCTCATCCATGAGTGTCTCAGCCCTACGCCTGCATCTCCCTGGAGGTTTGGGGAGCATGGCACCACACAATCCTTCTCCTGACCCTCATCTTGCTGCCATTGCCAAGGCTGGGGATCAGCAGGACATGCACCTTGCCTGTCTGTTGGGCCGTGCCCTGCAGTATTACTGTGATCAGTTGTTAATGCTCCTGGTGGGGTTGACCAGAGTTGTCCCTGCTGAAGTGCAGCGAGTGCCCAAGACCATGGAGAGCTCCTCCAGGAGAAGTCTTAGAGGAATGGGGAGCTGGACAATAGCTCCACTGACCTATCCACTGGTGCCTTAGTGGGTACTGGGGTGGTTCTTCCCCAGACATCCAAGCAGCCAAGGGATGCTTGTGTGTACAGCAGGGAGGGAACAGCTTCCTTGCAGCTGGGACTTGGCAGAGGAGCAATCTCATGCGTGGTGATGATGCTCAGATATCATCTCTGGTGATTTACGGCTGGAGCACGCAAGTGCTAGTTTGGGAAGATCCTCATAAATAGCTCCAGCATGACAGAGGGCCTGCTGGATAATGGAAAATCGAGGGATCATCCCTCAACACTGCTCTGTGCAGTATCTGGTGCTTAACCCTGCTGTGACAGCTGAGAAGCCCATACAATGCCTGTTCCAGCTTTTCTCTGAAGGAGACAGGGCCTTTGGGCTCCCCACACCAGGCAGCAAGCCATGGACCACCCCATGCTGTGACAGGGAGGACAGCATTGTGCCACGCCATAAGGCAAACTGGGGTGATGCTGCTGAGCCAGGCAGCAGACCACAGGTCATGCCCACAGCACCAATCTCAGGTAGTTGTGCCATGCTGTGTTGCATTTTTCTGGTTTCTCTGCTTGTGTGCAGCTGCATGTCCCCACTCTTTCCAGCCCCCTCCTCTATCCCATGTGGATTTTGGAGTGCCAGCACGGAGCAATTTCTGTCTGGAGGCTCTATCACCTGGTAGCAAATACCAGAGCATGGGCTTTCCTTCTGAAACAAGTGAATGCGTTTGCCCTTTTAGGTCCTCCTTATCTTCCTGCTCCAGAGCTCATCTCCTGCCACTGGGGAGGGCTCATCCTTTGCAGAACTTGCTCAGGACCTTGGAAGATCTCCCTGATCAGCTTCCTACTGACCTCCCTGTTGAGGTTCACAGCTGAGCCACCTCTGCAGTTTGGTCCTGGCCAGGATCCATCCAGGTGTTCACAGCCCTGACACAAACACTGGACCTTCACCGACATTACTATTCATCATCATGAACCATCCTCATGTTATCATGGCTAAGCCAAAGCAATAAAGGGAAACCCATAGTAGCAGAGCAACTTGCACCCTTTCCTGTATCCCCTCACAGCAGCAGAGCTCACCCTTTGGTAAGCACAGAGCTATGAGGAAGAGGACGCATGGGGAGGAGGAATATGGCACAACTCTATGTCAAGGGGTATCCAGTGCCCACTGGGCAGGTGCCCAAGCAGCTGGACCAGGCTTGACAGCATCATCTGTGGTGCTTGGGGAGGAACAGATGGGATCCATTAGCAGAGATTATTCAGGTATCTCCAAAGGGCTCCGTCACAAGCCATTACACTTAGACAAGCAGACATAATGAGGGCTTGACACGGCCTGCTCAGCAACACGCCTGGCACAGCTCGGCACTGGTGGAGCTGCCTGAGGACAAGGAGAGCCCCTTTGGACCACAGAGTCTTGGCTCATCTGCTCAGCAGTGAGCAGCCAGCCCCAGCCCTGGGGTGCACGTCTGCAGTCCCTCCAAGTGCACCCCTGCTCCCAAGCAGCTCGGGTGCCTGGCAGCCCTCGGGATGGGGGGATGTCAGTTCTGGATGTACTTTCCAACCTTTAGCCTCCACCCTTCCTCCTCTCCAGCTTCATCCTTCTGCAAAGAAATGAGAGGATTCTCTTGTCCCAGTGCTCTGGCACTTGTTTTGCTCTTGGCCCCATGCTGGAGTAACACATGCAGAGTGTTCATGATTCTCATGCTGAACCTGGGAGCTGCCAGCTGTCCCAATAGCTCAGCCTCTGGCTCGCCTAGGCTAGCTCTCACAAATGCCGTGGGTGGACAGGATCCCTCCACCCTCTGCCACAGACTGTGAGATCTGCCCTCCCCCCTACCCATCACCTCCTCAACAAACCTAGGCACTTCTGACTGATGGGTGGAGGACTCTGTAGCCAGGAAAGGCAGCTGCCTCCAGCATCTGTCCATACAGTGCCATTTCACAAGGTTTCTAGCCCAGTGGGGTGGCTGGAGCCTGCCCCAGTCCTGCTGGGCTTCCCAGCAGAGCCAGGACAGTGCCGTGTTCAAGCCCTTGCAGCCCCAGTGCTGCACAGCTGTGTCCTGGCCAAGTCCCCTCTGCCACTGTCCCTGTGTAAGGGACCAGTTTTTGCTACTCTTTACTTTCATGCAGCATGTTCTGTGCTCTGGGAATGCTGCAGTTCAGATGGAGGCCTCCCGTGGCAGAGAGGGATCATTGCCTTCTTTCATGGGATGTTTGGAGACCAGGAGGTGGAAGGAGAACATTTGCTGGGGATCTCTGTAGGGGACTGGATGTGTCTTCATTAATAGCTGCCCTGCACTGGATCTTGGAGCAACCTTTAATCCAACAGCAGTTAGCAAACACTAGAGTGAAAAGAATTTGGATGAAGATCCATCATCTGATGGATGGTGCATCCTCTGCACCAGGATGCTCCCAGCTGCCCTGCTCCTGGGGTGCAACAGAAAGTCCTGGGATACCCCAGCCCATGAGGACCACAGATCAAAGTCTCCCAGATGCCACAGGGAGTCACCCCAGGACCCTGTCCGCTGTTTCCCATAAAACAGTGTGCAGAGCCTGGCCAAGCTGTCTCCCACCAGAGTGTAGCTTCTGGTGACTTTCCCTGTGGGGTTCATGAGGCTCCTCAGGTTTTGGCTGCAGTAGTTTTGCAACCAGATCCTCCTCTTCTCAGCCTCTGTGGGGTACAGCTGTGGTGTCAAGGCAGTTCTCCAGGAATTCAGCAACACCAAATGGGATCCGGATGGGAAGGCTCAGGTATCTGAAGGTATGTCAAGCCTCTACTCAAGCATTTGACAGTGGTTTCCATGACCTCATTAGGCTGGGGATCATTAGCCCGGTCTCAACAGAAACTCGAGCTCCTGACAGGGAGTGATGGTTCGCTGCTTGTCGCCAGCACAGTAGGTGCGTCGTGTCGAGTGAGCGCAGCGTTTATACAGGCCATTACATGACTGCGCGTCGCAGTCTCTAATACAGTTATTTCTGGATTGCAGTAATGATAATTGAGGACTGGTGTGTCATTAATTATACAAATGACTCAATGCCAGCGCTGGATTGTGGCTCTAATTTCTGCAACTACTGTCATCATTTGTTATGTTTGACAGATTCTAGCATTTGATTTCCTACATTATTCAATATTTTATTCTACAGCCGCAGTGAACCCAGGCCAGTGGGTCCCTGGATATCCCTGACCTTCTCTCAAGCTCATCCTGCTTCCAAGCACAGGCAGCTTGAGATGCCTGCCTGAGCCCTGCCTGTCTGTGCTCTCCTCCCACGCTGCTAGACCTGTGCTGCCAGGACACGCAGTGCTGACAGGTTGGAGTTCCACCTCGTGCATGGTCTCTGCTGCAACAGGGCACTGCTGCCCTTGCCAGGGAACATGTCCTGCTCCACATTTACAGTTCTTTTCTCCCTCACTTCTCACAGCTCTGAAAAGAGGGGCAGGCAGTACACAGACTTTCCCAGGTTTCTGTCTAAGCCTGAAAGAGTAGTCCCTGCGCTCCATCTGGTTTAGGTAGTCCAAATCTCAAAGCTCCCAGTGTGATTCTGCATGGAAGAGGTGGGAAAGATGGATGTGCCCCTGGCTTTCTTGAATGGTGGCACCCCATAACCATGCTGGGTTTCTGGTCCCAGCAAGTAGCATCATCCATTTCCTAATGGGAATGAGCTGAACTTGTTCTGGGATTAGCCAGCTGGTTCAGAGTGCATGGCTGGCTTGGACTGGTGTGTGAGTGGGAGACCAGCAATGCCATGTGTGTGAGCAGTGGGGCAGCAGACATGGTCTATGTGGGCAGTTCAGGCAGCTCTTGCTTTGAGGACCTTTGCTCAACCGCTTCTTTTCATAAATTATTTCTTCAACCTGGAGTAACTTCCTGTTGTAAGTCCCTCCTGGCACTTTTCAGGACTCTGGTTCTGCTCTTCGGGCATTTTTCCCTGTAGTGTAGTATGATCCCTGTGAACTCCACTGCCTTCAGTATCTCAAATATTTGTAGTATCTTGGTGTGCAATATTTTGGATGCACAGCTTAGCCCCAGAGAGCCCTGGGCAGCACCTCCCAGATAAGGAGTACATACGCAGAAAGGTTTGGGCTTCAGCCAGGGGAACCAGTGAGGATCCAGATGAAACATCCTACACAAGAACATCTGACCCGACCCCTGCCACTTGCTCCAAACCACATCTCATGCCAGGCCTAGCAGAGCCCAGGCCATTTGCACACTAAATTTAATTGCAGACTGAAGACCCTCTTCTTTTTCCACCACTCCACAGTGCTCTGCTATCTAGCATCTCCCTCTTGCCAGCTGTCAGAGATGCCGGCGTGCCAGAGGGACATTTTTAGCTGCTCTTATGAAAGGACAACATTATTTTCTAAAATTATATGTTACTGATCATTTCCTAAGCTTCTGGAGCCCTGTTCCTCTCCTTGCAAAGAAGACACTGAAGACAGGTCCAGGCATCACCACCAGCCCTCCTCCCTCCCCAGGGGCCAGCAGGGAGGCTGGTGCCCAGCACAGATGCATGGAGCCCTGCTGTACCAATCAGAAGGTCATCCCTGTCCCACGCTGCCATCTGGCATATCCCCCCTCCCCAAATGTTTCCCAAAACAGCCTCCAGTGCGATCTTTTCTGTGCTGCCTCTGTCTCCCATGTGGCTGCTGTAGGATCACCCCCCATCCAGTTGTGACGTGGTTGTGCTCCACATGATGAGTTTTTTCCAATGAGCTCTTTTCCACAGCTTTACGAAACCTGCACAGCAGGATCTGGCTTACAGACAGGCAGCTCACTGGTGACCAAGGGGATTTTCCAGTCCCTACAGGCACTGTTGCTCAACAGTGTCCACAACAAATCCCTCACCTCGACATTTTCTTCTCTCCAAGGAGTCTGTTTGGGGTCTTTTTCTTTTCTTTTTCTCTTTTCTTTTTTTCTCTTTCCTTTCCCTTTCTCTTCTCTCTTTTCTCTTTTCTCTTTTCTCTTTTCTCTTTTTTCTCTTTTCTCTTTTTTCTCTTTTCTCTTTTTTCTCTTTTCTCTTTTCTCTTCTCTCTTTTCTCTTTTCTCTACTCTTCTCTTTGCCCTTTCCCCTTTCCCCTTTCCCTTCTTTTTCTCTTCTCCTCTCGTCTCTTTCTCATCTTTTTTGTCTCTTTCTTGTCTCTTTATCGTCTCTCTTCCTCTTCTTCATTTTATCATTTTTCTCTCTCTTCTCTGTTTTCTCCTTTTCTCTCCCTTTTCCTTCCAAGAGCAGAGCAGTGCATTTAGGTTTGCAGATGCTGCCAGGCACACATGGCCTTTCATGCCACACATTGCATTTGCTGCACAAATGTGTTTCATGGGATGCTGCACTCCTGGCCATTACTATGGGTCAGCTCTTTGGTATCTAGTGGTGTCCTCAGAAGGTTGTATTTGGTCCCCATTTCAGATGAATGAAGAAAAACTTCTTCCCTGGCAGAGTGGTCAGGGGTTGGAACAGGCTGCCCACGGAGGGAAAGAAGTTACCATCCTTGGAGGGGTTCAAAAAACGAGTAGACATGGCCCTGGGGAGCAGGGTTCAGTGGTCAGGGTGGGATTGGGTTGATGTTTGGACTGGATGATCTTGGAGGTCTCTTCCAGCCTCAGTGGTTCTCTGATTCTACACCTCTGCAACCTCTCCACCTTTCTGTTACCTATATGTAACCAAGCCAGTGCCGCTGTTTTCAATGTGTAGTGCTTTCTCTGGCTGCATTGACACGAGTACGTGGCCTTATCGTGGATTTGGTGCAGTATAAATCAAAATCCTTAGTCTGAGACAGCTGTATGATGTCCCAGCGGGATACCCAGAATCCAAAAGTATTAAACTCTGGGCTTGTCATGATCAGGACCACCACTGGTTTGCAATTAGTTTGTGCAACATCTGTCCAGAGTAGTTTGAGGCTGCACTGAAACACTCTCAAGAGCCCTACAGCTGAGGTTTAAGTAGGAATAAAATGCGCATACCCATGATGTAAGATGAAAGAGAAAGCACTACTTCTATGGAAAGGAGGTGTGTAATTGCAGAGACATGAACTGGATCTGGTTTTAATCCCATTGGACAGACTGAACACTGTCAAGTGCAATTTCTAATCTCGGTCCTGCTCTGCTGCGTTGGAGTATGGCTGAAGGTGTTTCTCAAGTGTTTAGGAGTCTTTCCAAAGACAACAGTATCATCTGGATAACATCAGCCTCCAGGCTGGTTACTGCGCAACGGGACGCTCTTTGAAAAGCTCTCAGTGCTGATGCAAGCCCATATGGCGCATGTTTAGCCTGGGACGGGTCCATCTCTAATACATGCCATGAGGTTCCTGTGGCTCTTGCACCCTGGCTCGACCACACTCAGCCTGTAAGTGCAGTGCAAGTGCCGTCTTCTCTCCCAAGTCCCACAGGACTTCTCCGACCCACTAAGGCCCCAGAGGACCCACAGAGGTCTCCTGCTGTGCTGATTCTCTAGGTGCAGCCTGCACCCCTCCAGGTTTCCCCAGCACTGTGTGCAATGAACCTGCCCAGGGCATGCAGCTCTGAGCTGGTCCCTGCAGCACCAGAATCCCCAGTAGAGTGACTCAGCACAGAAATGGGCTCCTCCAGGGATAAACTTGGAGAAGCCTGGGCTTGAGTGGTGGCAGTGTGGATTCAGGGGGTGCTCAGTGTCAGCTCAGAGCCCAATGTTCTCTTTCTACAGGCATACCTTTACCTGCAGTACCAGCCTGGAGTTGATCTCATCCATCCCCAAGCAGCTCCTCCTCCATAAGCAGCACCACTCCTGCCCATACCGGTCCTAACAGATAGCAGCTGAGAATTCTGCCCTGGGATGGAGTCAGCAGCCACCCCTCTAAAAACCAGTGGACAATGCCACTGAGGGGGATGCCATGCCTTCTGCTGCCCAAAGGCACATGGGGTCAACATCCTCAAGCAATGAGGCCAAGGGATTGATCTGGCTGCAAGTCAGAGTCACACAGCTGATTCTTGCCGGAAAGAGTATCTGCTTCTCTCTAAACAACCCCAAAGAGGCTTTTTCCTCTGTCCTGCTGATATTTCAAAAGTCCTCACGCTTGGCACAGCCTCGCAGTGGTGCGTTCCTGGGTTTCAGTTTTCCTTTTGCTGCTTCTGTAGCTCTTCCAAAGGTGAAGAGGTTTGGAAAGCTGTGGGTGGAAATGGAAAAGTGCACTGAATACAGATCCTAGACACTTGATTTTTATGGCCATGAGCTGCAGAGGGGAAGCAGAGAAAATGAGTGTATGTTCCTGGGTGGAAACTTCCAGGCTACAACTAACAAAGAGGTGTTTGAGGAGATCAGCAAAACCAACATAGTGCTTTGCAAAGTGGTTTGCTGCAGTGCACAGCCTGTCATTTCATACAGCTTGGACTCTGGGTCTTGCTAAGAGCAGTGGGGATCAGCTATCCAATGCCTGGCATTGACTGCGAGACAGCAGAGCTTTGCTCTCCAACCAAGAAGGAGGGTTCTTCAAAGCACGGCAGGCTGAGAGAGATGTAGAGTGGGGCTTAGATCAGGTATTCAGACTTCCCTGTACTGCTTTGGGCTGAATAAAGGCACAAGTGCATCAATCTGTTGGGACACCAGCAGCACTTGGCACTTGTGCAACAAGCCTGCAGCTAGGATTAACCTTGTGTCATCCGAACGTCAACCTGGATTTAGGTACCCAAGATAAATCACATCCCTGTAGAGCCGCAGAGTGAGAGACAGAGCTTTGCAGCTTTTCTTCCTGTTTACATTTGTGCCGGTGTCTCTCCCCTACAAGTATCTGGTCTATGTTTGCAGAGGGAGGACAAGCATTGGAGGACCACACATGGGCAGCAAATGCTGCAGCTGCACGACTCCACAATGAGCTTCTGTGGAGAATTTCAGACACAGGTGCCAGCACTGCTGGAAAGGTAGAAAGAGGTTGTTCTGACGACTTTGACCTCTCTGCTCTACTCAGTCTGGGTGCACAAAGGTGGGATGGGATCCCTTAGCTCCTCTGCATGAATCCCATCGAGGAAGAGATGTTGCCTTTGAAGACTCCTGGGAGCCATGTGGGAAAGGAAGCATTGCCTGTGGCTGGCCAGAAGCATCCCCCATTCCAGACCTTCTCCTGCAGCCCTTGGGTGGGGGAATAATTGGCTGAGTTTCAGTGCTGGCAGACACCATCTGCTGCTTCCAAGTAGCACCCAGAGCTCCCTGCACCTATTCTTGTGCCACAACACCATCACTGGGAAGGAAAAGCTTGGCCATCACCATTGCACCTTGGCTCCCTCTCCCAACAAGATCTGGCTGTATCCAAATCTATAGAATTACATAATAATAGAATATATTTGGTTTGATGAGACCTCCAAAGGACACCTAGACAAACCCCCCTACAACAAGCTGGGACAACACTAACTAGAAAAGATTGCCCAGAGCCCCATCCAGCCTGACCTCGATTGGCTCCAGGGATGGGGCCTCTACCACGTCTCTGGGCAACCTGTTCCAGGGATCCCCTACCCTCAGATTCAAGACATCTCTCCTCCTGTTCAGACTCAATCTACCCTTTTCCAGCTTCAACCCATGACCCTTCCTCCTATCCAGCCCCTGTTACAGGCTTGCAGCAATGATGGGTGAAGGAGCTGGATGTGAAGACGGAGGAAAGCAGAGACAAGGTTGTTCATGCACTGGTGGTCTCTGATCAGTTGTTTGAGTTTGGCTTAAAATGAACAGGTTCTGCTTTTGGAGAAATCGAAGTCTGACAACATCTTTGTAGTGGTCTGAAATCTTCTCTACACCTTCCTTTCAGTTTAATATCTTAGTAGAAATTAATTCTATTTCACATGCCTTACATTACCTTGGTAAAGTTAGGACCATTCTGGCTCTTTCCTAATAAAACAAGAATTTTTGACAAAGCAAATCACTGCTTTTCTGTCTAAGCTCAGACACAGCCCCTGTCCACACGAGCCTCAGTCTGCCCCTGCCTCTACTAGGCTCTGGATAACCCAGAGCCATCTCATACCAGTAGCGGAGGTAGATATGAAGTGCAGAGAAATTTCATCTTCCTCACCACGGTCTCTCCATTATGGTACCCAGATGTTTCTCCCTCCCTTGTCCCCAGGGCATCTTCACTTGTTTTCCTTACAGAATACGGTGCTGAGAGCTAACAGTGTGTTTTTCCCTCTGTCACACAACCTCTGTTTGTTGTGTTTGTGTCTTCAGCTCACAGATGAACCTGCTCCCAGTGGATGGTGCTGCATTTTAGGTTGGACTCAATGATCTTAAAGGTCTTTTCCAACAGAAATCACAGAATCACATACTGTCAGGGGTTGGGAGAGACCTCTGAAGACCATAGAAATGATTCCATGATTCTATGATCTGAATGTCCATCCCACCAAGGGTCCAGGTTTGTCCTGTGGTGATGGGGCTGGGTTGTCTGTCAATGAAGGTGAGGGTGGGTGGCTGCCAAGTGTCTCTGGGGACAGGCCATCTCTGCTGGCAACTACTTGGCCAGGTAGGATACCCTGGGGAGCCCCAGTCTGGTGCTCCACTGTCCTAGACCTGTCCCCAGAGTCATTTGGCAGCTGGCTTCGGGGCTCCCTGGGAGGTGGAAACTCTGCAAACAGGAGCACAGACAGAGCCAGAGGCTGAGGAAAATGATGGCAAAACACAAGAGAAAACACATCCCCTGCTGTGGCTGTTTCTCCTAATGAAGAGCAGGACGTTGCCCGAGCCTGAGGGTATGGAGGGAAGGCCAAGGAGACAAGCTGGGGAAGCGCTCTCTGTGCTGGAGACCTGGTCCCCATGTGGGAAGACTCAAAGCTGAGGGTCAAACAAACAGTTTTGGTGAGTGCCTGGGGACAAAGACCTGAGCCTGTTGTACCTGTGAACCACTTTCCCTCGAAACAGGAAGTGACCCAGATGGGCACTGCTGTAGGAGCTGCTGAGGTCTCTGGATGTGCCGCCAGTCCAGGGGGGTCTAATGCGTCTCACAATCATTCAAGCTCTGCGCTGCTGCTGGCCAACATGCGGGCTCTTCGGAAAGTATTTCTGAATGATTCCCAGCCATCGTTCCCATTTTGTTCTGTTTAAATTTGTTCCTCCAAGACAATTTCTCTTGTAATTGTTCTCAGATTCAGGAAACTGGCTTTTCTCAAGACCCAGAAAACATCGTTGCTTGTTAGGACAGTCTGCCTCTCACTCACAGTGAGGTCCCTTGAATCATGTGTGCAGCACTGGGCCCCGCAGTACAGGAGGGACATCAAGGTGCTGGAGAGGGAGCAGAAAGGGCAACTGGGCTGGTTAGGGGTCTGAAGAACAGGTCTAATGGGGAGATGC
>JAOXOE010000827.1:4673624-4686761 GCA_028565055.1 Phoeniculus purpureus
CGAGGTAGGGAGATACCCCTGAGCTGGGATGTAGGGCAGGGGGGATATCTCATGCAGGGGTGTCAGGCAGGTGCAGGAGACCCCCAGGTAGGGCTGTGGGGCAGCAGGGATACCCCAGCTAGGAAAAAACCCCTGTGTGGGGTTGTGGGGCAATGGGGGTACCCCAGGTGGGAGTATAGGGCAGTGGGGATGCCCCTGGTGCCAGAGGGGCTACTGGGGCAGGGATGGGGTAAAGCACAGCAGCCCTTGACCCTACAATCAGAGCCCTACACACCGCGTCCCCACTTTGCCATCCCAATTGCCCAAAGTACAGGCTATGCAGAGCGGTGTAGGCCTGGGGCAGCTGCCGCTGCCTGACTCACAACAGAGGAAGGGGCAAATCACCGGGGTTTCGGGGTGCTGCCGAGCGCTTTGGGATGGTGCATTCTTGTGGCCAGCAAACCAGCTGGATGGTGTTTACTGAAACAGCTGAGAGGTACCAGTGTCCCCTGTGGGGGTCACGGGAGCATCCCTGTCCCTCTGCTGCTGCATCTCCCACTTTGGCAAAACCCCTCTGTTCTCACCCCACAGATGGGAAGGGATTGGGGGTATCACCCACATTAGGTCCTCCAGGATGGGGATAAGATGGGGTGGCCACATGGAGCCACCAGCACATGGGGACAGCTTTGCCCCCTCCATGTTGTGGTGACCCCAGACAAAGGTCAACCCCAAAGGTTACAGGAGCATCACCGGTTCAGTGTCCTGCACTGCAGGAAGACCACCTGAGCTGGTTATGATGTGCTCACTCCCTGCAGGAACCCCCATCCCCACCCAATCCCCCTGGGGCTGGGGGAGCAGGAGATGACAGCAGAAACCACCTCGGGCACTACAGGGCCGTGTCCCGCTCACGTGCGTCCGACAGCCCACATGAGGGTTGGGGTGTTCCCCCAAGCCTGCGGTCTGCGTGACGGCGCGTTTCCCCCCTGGGGCAGCGGGACCGGGGCGGTAAATGCTGCCTGGGCTGCTTATATTTCAGGAGCGGGGCTGCTGGCTCTGCCCCGGCCAGGGCACACAGGCAGCCCATTGTTGAAGCCCCTTCGGCAGTGGCAGCGAGCAGGTAAGGCGGCTCCAGCATCAATGGCAGCTCTGTCTGCCGCCGGGGCGGGGAGGGAGCTGTGGGTAGCGATGGCGCCCCACCGGCACTCAGGGAACTGGGGGGTGGTGGGGGGCACTGACTGGAGGCACTTGGCAGCTGGCCCAGGGGATGCCAGTACACCCGAAATCTCAGTATGCCCAGGGCATCACCACCCCAATGACTTGGAATCCCCAGGGCTTTATGGCAGCATCCCCATTGCTCCAAGCATCAGCCACAGGGGTACCCCCACTGCGCCGCCCGCATCCCCCAGCCCTTCAACAACCACCGTGGCAGCACTTAGGTGAATTTTCCCAGTTTGGAGCCACTCATTGGCCAGTGAATGGAGCAGGGAGTTTGTTTTCGGGGCAACCTGGGGACGACGGTCCCATTTCTCACATGTTCGCCCCCCCAGGAACCCTCCAGTTCCCAACACTCGGCACCTCTCTGGCTGAGCCGATAGGACTTTGCTTTCCCATAGTGAGAAACAACCTGACTCTGCACATTTGAGCTGGTCAGGAGGATTTTATGTTGGTCAAGGGCTTTTTTTGGGAACATTCAGTCTCTGGGCTGCGAGTAACTAATCCCCAGACACCGAGGGAGCGGCTGCCCAGCTCTGTGCTGGCCGCTGGCCGGTGCCTTGTGCAGCGGATCCCAGTGGATCTCCACCACCCGGCAAGTCTCACCTGCCTCTTTGGGATCTTGAGGTAGCTGGGGTGTGTGGGTGCTGGGAGATTAAGGGCTCTCAGCTCTGCAGTTTGGGGCTGAGCCTTTGCTGGGTGTTTACGAGGTGGGAATGTCACTCATGACTGGGATGGGGATGGCCCCAAGCCCTTTGGCAGAGGATTCATGCCCCAAGCCTTGTCCCTACAGAGTGTCCTCCGCTCTGAGCAAGGTTAAGGTGCCTGGCATTGTGGTGTCACCAAGTTTAATGTCGCCTCCTTGGCCTGGGATGGCCTTGCTGCCCAGCTGTGGGGGCTGTGGCACATCCCCATCCCAATAAAGGAGTGATGCAGGGTGTTTCCCAACCCACAAAGGGCCAGTGGCCAATGTGCTGGGACAGGAGCTCTTCACTCACTGTCCTATGAGCATGTGGTGGAGAAGGGACTGGATGGGTCCCTCCACCCTGCAAATCTCTCTGGATTTGAGGCAAGGCTGGGTGCTGGGGCAGGTGCCAGGTGGTGACAGCTCAAAATGGGATGAGCATCCTGGTTTGGGGTAGAGGCAGTCTCTGCTTAGCTGTTCGGCTGTGGCATTATCATGGCATGTCCCTGCACCGTGTGGCACTGAGACAAAGCCAGGGCTGAGGTCCTGCGTAATGCACCTGGGCATGGGCAGCTGGAATGGGGCTGTGGGACTCGTGTCTGTGTGATGATGACCCTGAACGTTGCTCAGTGGTGCCATGGTCCTGCCTGTGCTCTACCAGAATCCTTTGGTGTTGGCTGGCTGTTAAGGATGTGCTGCTGGCCCAGAGGTTGTCTGCTGCTCCTCCACTCCAAGCCGAGCCTGTGTCTGTCTGTCTGTCCTACAGGCCAGCAGTGCTGGGGACATGGGGCCAGCTGTGCTGGCTGGGCCAGTGTGTCTCTGGGTGACATGGGGCAGGGCACGGGGGCTGCTTCTGGGTGGCAGTTTGCATATATGGCACGTTCCATGATTAATTACAGTCATCGGTTGTTGGAGGGCCCTGCTGGCGCCTGCCCTGGCTCCAAGGGGGAGTGTGAGCTATTGGGGTGTTTGATGGTCTATGCATGGAGGAGTCCCTGTCCCCACCTGGCCATTTGTCCTCAGCCCAAAGGCATGTCCCCACGTGCCTGCAGGGACACGGCCCAGGCGAGGACTGCACGTGTGGGTGTGTGCTTCACTCCAACCCCAAATAATTTGGTGGTTCCAGCAGCCGGCTGGGAGGGAGGTGAAAGCCATGACCAGCCCCAGGCGGAGCCCAGCCCCGCGGGGATGCTCCAGATCTCGCTGATTAAAGGGAGCCCTTGAACACAAGGCTCTGGCCATGGGGTGGGCACACTGGAATGTGAGCAATGTGGGTGCTCCAGCAGAACAGATGGATCATCCCAGCGTGGCCAGGCACGTGAGTGGCTCCTCTGTCATGGTCAAGTAGGCAGGACCCTGGGTTGTCCCCATGGGTCAGGGTCTGCAGTGAGCTCTAAGTCCCAGAGTGCCTGGGCTCTGCCCTGCCTGCTCCTGTGATGCCCAGGTGCTGTTGGCATCCTCATGGCACTGAAGTGCATGGATCACACCGCTCACCCCATTGAACCAGGACATGATGCCCAGGGACATCCCAGCGTGGGCAGCCACAGCTCTAGAGCACCTAACGTTGAACAATTAGCACAAGTGGCTGAATCACGTCGCTAACCCCAGTGTCTGGAAACACCAAGATTATCTGGGGCTCTGTTATCTGCCCCAGAGGCCTGGGATTAAGCCGGGGTTGGGGAACGGTGCAATGTCCATCTGGCTGTCTTTGTGGTCTGTCTGGCCTCGTGTGGTGCCTATGCAGGTGCTGGAAGGACTTTGGAGGCAGTGGGGAGGGGATGTGAGCGTGGGGACTTGTGGGTTAAAGGACAACAGGTCAAGTAACACCCCAAACATCGGCATCAATGTTGGCATTGAGGCTGGTATTGGCACAGCCTGGCCAGTGGTAGGGCAGCAGTACCCAAGCCCTGACAGCACCACGTGGCCCTGCTGGCCCTAGTGCCCTGTCTGAGCCTGGCACCCTGCAAACCACTAGGGCAGTGGTGGCACTGTGGAGGCACCCCGCAGCCTTGATCCACTGTGCCCGGCCAGCGGTGGGGCTGGAAGCAATGGCTGCTGTGTGAATGCTGGCTCAGTGGTGAAGCACAAGGTGGGGTGGGTTTTGGGGTCTGCCCTCCCTTGCCTCAGGAAGTGCTGTCTCTCCTCTGTGGGGAACCAGCAGCTGCTCCAACCGGTTTGTGGGTCTGGGTGGTGACACCTCCTGCCCCAGGCCTGAAGGAGGGCTGGGAAGAGCTGGTTCCGGTGCCAAGGAACAAACAAGAGCCGCTTGTGTCCTGCTGGGCACAGAGCCCAGCAGCGGGCAGGGACAGTGTGCTGCTCTGCTGTCATGGGGCCGCATGGGGCTGGAGTGCTGCTGGAGCAGTAGCCCTGCAAACTGGGGGAAACTGAGGCACGAAGGTAAAGAAGGGCCCCATCCAGGTGATGGAGCAGGAGGTACTGGCAGCAATAGCAGAGACGTCCTGGTGCCTGGACACCAGCTCTTCCCCTTCAGCGTTACAGGCTGAGCCTTGGTAGCTGCCCTTGGCACCTCCTGCCAGCCCCATGGGCAGCCCTGGGACACTGAATCCCGCGCCTGGGTGGCCCGATCCCGATCTCCTGCGTCCTCCTCCGTGGGAGAAGCTGGGATATTAAGTGTCATCGCTGCGGGGAGAAATGCAAGTGGAGGAATCCCGGGAAACTGGTTCTACCCCTCTGTCCAGTGCCGGCGGCAGGACGGCGGTGGCGGTCGGTGCTCCTCCCTCGGCGAAGGCTTATAACACCCTGCCATGGTCCCGCAGCTAGCACTGCGCTGTGGGAGGCGGGCAGCAGTGTGGGCAGCGAGTGATGGCCTCCATGGGGCTGCAGGTACTGGGCATTGCCCTCTCCGTCATCGGCTGGTTGGCCTCCATCCTCTGCTGTGCCCTGCCCATGTGGCGAGAGACGGCCTTCGTGGGCAACAACATCGTGGTGGCCCAGATCATCTGGGAAGGGCTGTGGATGAACTGCGTGGTACAGAGCACGGGGCAGATGCAGTGCAAGGTCTACGACTCCATGCTGGCCCTACCGCAGGACCTGCAAGCTGCCCGCGCCATGGTAGTGGTGGCTATCGTCTTGGGCATCCTGGGCACCCTCTTGGCTGTCACTGGCGGCAAGTGCACCAACTGCGTGGAGGACGACGGCGCCAAAGCCCGGGTCATGATCCTCTCTGGCATCATCTCTGTCATCGCCGGCATCCTCATCCTCATCCCCATCTGTTGGTCGGCCAACAGCATCATCCAGGACTTCTACAACCCGCTGGTCACTGACTCCCAGAAGCGGGACCTGGGCTCGTCCCTCTACGTGGGCTGGGCAGCCTCGGCACTGCTGCTGCTGGGAGGGGGGATCCTGTGCTGCACCTGTCCCTCTCAGGGCGAGAAACCCTACTCTGCCAAGTTCACGGCTGCTCGCTCGCTGCCCACCAGCAACTACGTTTAGGAGCTGCTGCTGCACCTGCTTGGACCCACCCCACCCAGCATCGTCAGGGAGCCGGGACCTCCCGTGGTGCCCCTGGCTTCATGGACCCCCCTGCCCTGGCTGGGCTGGGTGCTGCTGGGAGCCGGGATCGTGCGAGGGGGAGCAGGCAGAGCAACCTTTGTTCATTATGGGATCAAAGCTGGTTCTTTAATCTCGGGTGAGATAGGAACAGAGAGGTCTTGTCCCAGCTGTCTCTGCCCCCGGCAGGGGTCCCACTGCCCCTGGAGCACCTAGCTGAGACATCTTCTGCTAAAAACCACCTGATCGTCCCGCTGGAGCATCCTCCAGCTCCTGGTACTGGGGTGTGTTGTGAGGGGATGCAGCTCCCAGTGCTTCGGGGGGGCCCATCCCACGCATAGCATAGGACACCGGCCGGGTAAACCCCCACAGGTCGGGGAGTCTGTTGGGGTGGGCAGTGATGCTGGTGGGACCACCAAACCTGTCTCATGCAGTCATGGGGACATGGTGGTTCTGCAAACCTCAGCAGGGGCTTGAGGGGTGATGGGGGCTCTTGCCTTCCAGTACCCTAAATTTTTAGTCTGATCTACTTTCGGGGCTCGGGATGGCTGTATAGACCTGTGTGATTTCTTGCAGCAGCTCCCCGGGGCGGGGGCATCATTATCCTGGGAGTGGGAAGGCAGTGGCCGGGCTGGGAGAACCGGTCGGGGAAGCAAGAGCAGAGCAGGGCTGTGCATCCTCAAAGAGTGGGGGACACCTAGCCCAAATCCACGGTGGGGTGTACCCAGCCCTATAGCTGCCCTCAGCATCCCCCAAGTGGGGTGTCTGGGCTGAGGAAGGAGGTGGTTGGACCCTCCCCAGCTCTGCCAGGCATCACAGCCTCCTCACATTAAACAGCAGCTGCTCGGATCCCGCTGTGCTTGGTTTTCTTTACCCTCTCCAGCTCCCTCCTCGGTGGAGGGACAGCCTGGTGCTCTGTGCCTCTGGGCCCCCAGACTCTCCAGCCACCTCTTGCCCCCTGCTCCAGCCCTGGCATCACCCACCCACCCTGGATATCTGCTCTCATGATGGTGACAGCAGGTGCCCCATGGCACGGTGCCTTGGTGGTGCTGGGTGCCGTTTGGGGCTCCTCCACACCTTTCCCAGTATGAGAAGCAGGAAGAAGGTGATGGGTGCCAGTGAGGGCGGGTTAGAGTGTGCTGCCTGGGGCCATTCCACAGCCTGGTTCGGAGCAGCCTGGGGCTGGCGTGGGCAATGCCAGCTGTTTTGCCCATCTTGCTTCCGGCATGGAGGGATGTGCCAGAGTTCCTCTGGCTTGGGAACATTCTTCTTTCCCACTTCAGGGAATGATGGGTGGCACCGGCTGTCTGGGTCTGAGTGTCTTATCTGGGGCTGGGAGCTTGAGGGCTCCCAGTTTGTCTTGGAATGGTGGAAAATGTGTCTGTGGCCCCACAGTGACGGTAGACAGTGGAAATATGAGTGCGATGCTCCAGAGAGTTCTGTGGGAACACTGCTCATCCCTGCTGCGGGTGGTCCTGTGCCCTGTTTTGGGCATCTCTTGTGGTCCAGGTCCTGTTAGCTGGAGAAGGTGTCTGAGATGGTTTCTCGTCATCGTAGCCCTAACCTCCCAGGAGGCTGCTGTCCCTTTCACAGGGAGAGGGACTTTATTCTTGGTCCAAAAGGGCTTTATGGAGCAGAGGGGACAAAGCCCCAGTGCTGGGTGTCCATCAGGATGCCAAGGGATGGATCAGGTGCTGGGGGAAGATGTGGGACAAGAGGTTGGAGAAACCGAAACCTGGACTGAAGAAACAGTGGTGAAATCTCCTACAAGTACCACAGGGTGTGCCAGGCACAGCCGATACCACGCGGCTGCACAGGGCTCATAAATCCTCTACTGGCCCTGCTGCCAAGTATGGGCACGAGCACCCACGGGTGCACTCTGCCCCATGGCAGCTCAGGGCTCTGTTCCCTGCAGGGCTGAGCAGTGGCTTAGGATGAGTCAGAAGCCACGTTGGCCACGCGTGACCTCTCAGGAGCTCTAGGAGTGCCTGTCACGTCCCTCCATACTGGCAGCCCCTCTTATCCAGGAGCTGTAGAGGCGATGCCTGCAGTGACCCCTTGCCAGGGCTTTGCTCTCTCTGTGCTGCTGTGAAGGAACAGTGTGAAGGAACAGTGCTGAGGGGTGCTCTCGGAGCAGAGGCAGAGCTGAGCTCTGACCCGTTTCCAGCGCTCCCTCGAGGACATCCCGGGTCCAAAGGGCGCTGCAGCTTGACACCGAGGGCAAAACAAGCGCCTGCCCTCGAGAAGGGAACAGCTGGTGCTGCCGTGAGGGGAGGAGTTGCCCTGCCTGCCCCTTGGTACAATGCTCTTGGTCCAGGAGGCTGAAGCATCAGCTTCAGAGCATGAGGTGGGCACTGGGGGTGGCTGCTGTGGCAGGATATGGTGTGAGCGTGGGGTGGGTTGTCCTTTGGAGTGCCCTGGGTGGGCACAGAACCCCCTCATTCCGCTCTCTGAAAGCCATCCCCTCCCTAACACTCACCATACTGGGATGGAGTGATGGCATGGAACTGCCCTGTGCCATGGGGATGTTGTAGGGTGAAACACAACATATGGAGCACCAGCACCTTGGCCTCCTTGGGACCCCGGTGCTTAATGCCACACGTCCCTGTGCTGTCCTGCAGCAGTGCCCCATGCCACAAGTGTCCCCCTGCAGTGATGCCCCATGTGTCCCATGCTGTCCTGCAGCAGTGCCCCATGCCACATGTGCCTCCTACAGCAATGCCCCATGCCACTCCTGTCCCTGTGCTGTCTTGCAGCGATACACCATGGCACACGTGTCCCCTGCAGTGTTGCCACATGTGTCCCGCTGTGGGTGTGCAGCTGTTCCCACCCAGATGGGGAGCAGCATGCACCCAGCACAGAGGCTCTGCTCTCGGTCTGTGGGGCCGTGTTGGTGATGACTGTGCCCTATCCCCACAGGTGCTGGCCATGGCAACGATGTCGATGCAGCTGGGTGGGCTGATGTTGGCTGCGCTGGGCTGGGTGGGCTCCATCCTGACCTGTGCCCTGCCCATGTGGAAGGTGACAGCTTTCATCGGCTCCAACATCGTGGTGGCCCAGGTGTTCTGGGAGGGGCTGTGGATGAACTGCGTGTACGAGAGCACGGGGCAGATGCAGTGCAAGGCTTACGACTCCCTGCTGGAGCTCACCTCCGACATGCAGGCGGCTCGGGCCTTGGTGGTCACCTCCATCTTCACAGCCTTCTTCGCCTTCCTCACTGCCATCTCGGGCGCAGACTACACCCGCTGCATGGAGGACCAGGGCACCAAGAGCAGGATCTCCATTGTGGCAGGTGTCTTCTTCATCATTGCCAGCATCATGCTGCTCATCCCCGTCTCCTGGTCTGCTAACAGCATCGTCAGCGATTTCTACAACCCCATGGTGCCTGAAGCCCTCAAGAGAGAGCTGGGATCTGCCCTTTACATTGGTTGGGCCTCCAGTGCTCTCCAGCTCTTCGGTGGGGGTATCCTGTGCTGCTTGGGACCTCCATCCCAGCAGGACCCCTACCCCAACAAGTACAGAGGGGCGAAAACCTGCAGCTCAATGGGCTATGCCATGAGAGACTATGTGTGAGCCACCCCACTGGGTGCCAGCCCAAGGGAGAAAACCACCGTCTCTGTCCTGCGTCCATGCACCAGCCCCTGCCCACACACTGCTCCCCTGTTCCTGTCCCCGCACTGGCTGACCTCCCCCGCCATGATCCCACCCCGTGTGTCCCCTACCCTGGTGTGGTGGGCTATAAACATCTTGGTGCCACCAAGGCTGCCTGGGCTCATTTCAGTTTCATGTCAGTGGAAGAACGGTGATATGTCCTACAGGTGTTACAGCCTGCCAGCCTGCTGCCAGCTCAGGGGATGCTGCCTGACATGTCCCCATGAGGATGCAGAGCAGCCACCCTTGAGCTTCCTGTGGATCCTCCAGCAGAGAAACTCAGGCAGGGAGAGGATTCTGAAAGTCAAGAGGGGTACGGGGGGACACTAAGCTTCCAGGGTTCTTTTGCGACCCAAGAAAAAGGTCCAATCCCCATCCTCAGCTCCCAGCCACCCATTCCTGCCCGTCCGAGGGTCCGCAGCTCTGGGAACAACAAGCAGCAGGAAGGCAGGGAATCAGGGGTTTTATTCAACAGCCAAGAGCAACGGGAACAGCCATGAACCCCAGCTGCTCAGGGGACAAACAGCGGTAATAGGGAGCAGGACAGGTACCAACAACAGGCTCAGGGACCCCAAGACTTGGGGGGGCAATGTGAAGGATTGACAAGAGTCACAGGGTGGGTAAATGTGGGAGAAGTGGGTTGCCCTGAGTCAGGGATGAGGACAGCAGCAGCCACTGCATCCCTTCTGGGAACCACTCCCAAACCAATTCCCCAGGGGCTGGATGAACAGGAACAGGTCTGGGAGAAGAGAAAATGAAAAAAGGAAATATCCCAGCAAGAGATTTGTGTAAAAACCTTCCCAGTGGAGGAGGGGTGGAGGCAGCATGACAGGGGGCTTGGGGAACAGGCTGGGCAGGTGATGCTGAGTGGCTCCTCAAGTCCCTTCCAGCCTCATTTCCTACTCAGACCATTAACTACAGAGCTGTAGGAAAATGAGAGACTTAAGCAGCTACTAGTCTCACCCCCACATGGGATGAAAGGCCATTGTGGTTCTTGGGAAGCTTCAGCTTTGGCACAAGTGTCCTGGTTTGGACATGGAGGTCTCCTGCACTGGGCAGGACAAGGATGGGGGACCACGGGATGTGACAATGGAGACCACTCTCCGTCAGTTTCCTGGCAAAGACCACGGGGGTCTGGGGTGGGAAAGGTGAAGATGGATCTGGTTTGTGGCCATGGCCACTTGGGAGAGCTCTTGAGGAGGAGGATGGGCACAGCAGGATGTGGTGATGGGTACCTAGCTCCAACAGTCCCCTGGTAAAGACCATGGGGTGTGGGGTAGGGAAGAAGGATCCAGAGTTTGACTAAGAGGGCTGAGAGGTGGTCATAGTGGGGAGAAGACACCCCAGACAGGAAATGGCTCTGAACAGCCAGGTGGGTCTGTGACATGTCACAGTAGTGACATCCCACCCCAAGGTCTTGGGGACAGTACCTGAATGTCAGAGCAAATTCTCATGCCCAGGATGCCTTGCTGAAACCAGGAGACCCTCTCCATGCTGAGGAGAAGGCAAAGTCCCTAGGGTGAAGGAATCAGGGAAAGAAATGGGGACACTCCCCCAGAATACTGTCATCCCCCTGGGAGCTGTTTTGCTCTGGCTGGGGATTGCTGGGCTAGGTTTTAAGAGGTGCCAAGGGCTCATCACCCTCCTCTCCAGAGCTACAATGGCTCTCAGTCCTCCTCGAAGGGTGGGATGGGGCATTTCTGGTATAAGTAGACCACCCCAGAGATGTAGCCGGTGCCCTGGGTGCTCTCCTCCTTGGAGGTTGCTCTTTCCCAGTACTCCACCTCCTGGGCCAGGACCTTCTGCCAGGCTCCCTGCCTCTCCAGCTCTTCCAGCGTCGCTTCCAGCTCCGCCTTGTACCGAAGGTTTGAGGGGTTGCTCCTTGTAGTCATGCAGAGTAACCCTCCTGCCAGGAGAGGGGATGGGTGATGCTGATGCCAGGTGTCTCCCACTGGGGATGGCACCCACTTGCAAAGGTTGGGGAGAGGTGGTGAGAGACCCAGCCAGGAGTCAGCTGGCAGGAGAATGGGCAGGGGATAGGCAGGGAATGGGTAGACTAAGAGGCCAGTGGGTAGGGGACAGACAGAGCAGGAGACCAGCTGTGACACCTGGGCAAAGTCTGTCATGCACCAGCAGTGCCACCTCTTGCCCCATCCCACACCTACTCCCCTCCTGCCTGCAGGCACAACCAGGGCTGCTGTTACACAGCGGAATCCAGCCTGGTTGTGCCACCAGCCACAGGGGTCCCGTAGGGGAGGGCACAGCAGGGAACCCCCACTCACCTGGTTTGGTGACCCGCAGCAGCTCCGGCACAGCCGTGCTTGGCACCTGCCCCTCACCCAGGGCTCCCACCATCGTCACAGCGTCGTAGTGCTCTGCGGGGATACGACGGGAATCACCGTGGGGGGGCTTCCTACGGGGCAGCTCCCCGCCAACAGTTCCCCCTGCTGGGTCCGGCTGGTTACCTGCGGGTGCGGGCAGCGGCTCCCGGCCCAGCTCGCACTGCCACAGCCGCCGGTACAGCCCGGTGCCCCGCGCCCTCTCCAGCATCCCCTTACTGCCGTCCACGCCATGCAGGTGGCAGAAGCCGCGGCGGTGGAGCTGCGGGGACAGACGGACACATGCGGCACGGTGACCTTCCCGCTCCCGTTCCGTCCCGCCCCATCCCCAGCCCCATCCCGTCCCGCCTGGTACCTCCCGCGCTACCAGCCCGGTGCCACACGCCACGTCGAGCAGCCGCGCCCCGGCGGGCGGTGCGGGGAAGACGAAGGCGAGAGAAGCGGCGGCCAAGTGCGGGGCCCGGTACTCCAGAGCAGCCACATCCTGTGGGGACACGGCAGTCAGCGGGGCTGGCCAGTGGAACGGCCTCACTCCACACCCCCAACACAGTTCGCACTGCCCTGGCTCCCCCCTGCCCGGTACCTGCTCGTAGCGATCGGCCCAGCCGTCGTAGAGCCGCAGGCGCTCGGATATTGGGCAGTCACCGTGCACAGCCGCCACCCGCTCTCGCACCCCCGACAGCTCCCGCATCTCCTTCGGCCACCCGCACACGGCCCTCGCTCCCTATTGGCTCCGCTAACTCGACCTGGACACACCCCCGCGTCCCACTGGCTGCTGCGCATGCGCAGGTGGGCCCCGCAGCGCCCCATTGGCCGCTGCTGCCTCCGTCCCGGTCCGTTACCGCGGGTCGGAGGCGAGCAAGTGCCTCACGCAGGGGTGATCCAGGGGGCTATGAAGTGTCCCAAGGGGGTGACATCAAGTCAGTCGGGGGGCGACAAGGTGTCCTGCAGGTGATGGCACCAAGTGCCCCAAAGGGGACGAGTAGCCCCAGGAGTATGACCAGGTGCCCTATAGGGGGGAGGGTAACATCAAATAGCCCGGCAGCTGGCAACCTCAGGTGCTCCAAAGTCGACCTGTTGCCTCAAAAGGGTCATCAAGTGTCCTGGGGGGGTGACCAAGTGCCCAGGGATGGTGACACTGTTGCCCAGGCACAGCTGGCACCAGCATTCTCCCTGCTGTGTCCCACATCCCACCCCACTGCAGACCTGCTGCTCTGTCACTTGTAGGAGTCAGCTCTCGCTCCATACACTGGTGTCCCAGGCATGGCCACTGCTGCCTGGACAGGTCACTTCCTGCCCAGACACCTGTTCTAGCTCCATACAACCATGATGTCACCTCACCTGCATCAACACCTTCCTCTGCTACTCAGCCCCATCACCCACTGGTGACCACACTCTTCTGCCACCCAGCCTGACCCCAGCCTCTCCCACCAGGTTTAGAAGTGACATCCTATTGCTGATCAGCTCTTCCAGCTCCAGGGGAAGAGAAAACTCAGCACCAGGGCAGGTCTTTCATGTCCTGACTTGTCCACACATCTCCAGCTACCCAACAGCTCTCGTGGGGTGATCACTCATGGACAATGTGTGTAGCAGCAGGCAGACCTTGGGGACAGAGGACAGGAGTGTGGTTGTGAGGGAAGAAGAACATCTTGGCTGTATCAGGTTTGGGTTTTGCTCCTGGGAAGCTGTAACGGGTTGAAACTAAGAAAACTGCTTTGCTCCCAGGTTTTAAGGGGAAAGGAAACCAAAGCAGTCAGGTCT
>JAOXOE010000827.1:4689703-4735108 GCA_028565055.1 Phoeniculus purpureus
GTGGATGATTTCAAGCTAAGAGAAGATAGATTTAGATTACATCTTAGGAAGAAATTCCTCCCTGTGAGCGTGCTGAGGCACTGCCACAAGTTGCCCAGGGAGGTTGAGGCTGCTCCATCCCTGGAAGTGTTCAAGACAGGTTGCATGGGGCTCTGGGCAACCTGGTCTGGTGAAAGGTGTCATCCCCATGACAGGGCATCCTTAAGGTCCCTTCCAACTTAAACCATTTTACTGCTCCATTACAAGGTGACAGGAGCACTTGAAGGTGACAGTATGTCAGGCAAGGTGACAGGAGGGCATAAAAGCATCTCTAGCAAATGATCACTGTCACAGAATCACACATTAGGGATTGGAAGAGACTTCAAAAGATCATCTAGTCCAATCCCCCTGCCAGAGCAAGAATACCCCAGGACATAAAACTCACAAATGCCCCCTCCCCAAACAAGACTTACCTGTTGGCCACTATCACTGCTCCCACGTGCTCTGCTTGATGTGGACCAGCCCAGCAGGGTCCTGCAGCACAGAGGTGGACACAGGGACTGAGACTGACATTTTAATGCTTATTATGTGAAACACAGTGGAGACTTCACGCAGATGCAGTCATCCAAGGACAAAGTGGCACAGTTTCAACTAAGAGGTATCCAAGGTTCCACCCATGGCAGCACCCAGTTGCAGTGCTCTGTCACCCTCACTGGGAAGAGGTTCCTTCTCAGATTGATGTGGAACCTCCTCTGTTCCAGCTCACACCCGTTGACTCTTGTCCTGTCATTGGATGCCACTGAGCAGACCCTGGCTCCATCCTCCTGACACCCACCCTTTCCATATTTATCAACATGAATGGGTCACCCCTCAGTCTCCTTTTCTCCAAGCTCAAGAGACCCAGCTCCCTCAGCCTTTCCTTATCAGGGAGATGTTCCACTCCTTTCATCATCCCTGCGGCTTTAAGTTGCTTCCCACTTCGCACTCACTGGCCACACATCACATTCCTCTTCTCCTTTCATAACCAGGGCCAACGTGTCTCCTCACATCCTCTGCAGCTGCAGCACTACCTAATAGTGGCTGAGCAGCTGAAGAACACCAACCATTGCAAGCTTGACCTGGCTTCTTGCTACACCTATATCCATGTTGGCTTTCCTCAATGGCTGAGGAGAAGTTATGGTTCATCATAAGCAGTTCCGGCGGTTAATTTGCTAAGAATTCACGGTGGCTGGTGTGCTGAGCTTCCAGGGCAGGCTTTGATCTCACCTGGTTGTGTGAGGTTTAGACACATTTCAGCACACATATGGATTACCTCGGGCTGCAAGACTTGGCAAATTGTGGCTTTATGTTCTCTAAGTCCCAGCACTTTGTTCAGCCACTGCAAGCAGCGAGTGCTCATTGCTCGCCAGAGTGACACTCCACTGGGCACCCAGTGTCTCAGCAAAGTGCCCATGTTCAGTCCAAATCCTGATTAAGCTCTGTTGTGCTGGTGGTGAGAAGCCAAAGGCGCATCCAAGCAATCATCCATCCACCGCCTGCCATGAGACTGCAATCACTAAGACCAGAGCCTGGAAGTCCATCTGGAGACAGTGTTCTCTCACAAGAGCATAGCTGGTTGTGACTAATGAACAGCAGCACTGCCTCCAAAGATTAAATCCTTCTGAGGGGCTGTTTCAGAAGCAATGGTGAATTTTTAAACACAAGAAGCTTTGTCATTCCTAACACTTCTAATGTAGCGAAGCCTTCAGGCCTGACCTGAGTGAACACTGATGTGACCCCACAGGCATCTGATCCACTTTCAGATCCCTGGATGCTCTGGGAACAGGCTTTTAACAAGATTTTCTCCAGCTCTACCACAAACCCCAATTTATCTGCACAATCCCAGTACATTGGGTTGGCTGAGCACAACAGTCCCCATCCTGCACACAGGAAGTCAACTGTGCAGCCCAGCAGGCAGAACACAGTGCAAAGCTGGTGAATCCTGCCCATGGGTCTTCCTCAGAAAAGAAAATCTCTTCACTGAGTCAATATGGGAGAAGGAAGGGGCTGGTCTCCTGGGCTTTTCCTCAGAAGAGAGAGCAGAGGGCCACAGAGCATAAGACCACAGTGCAGCACCACACCCTTGATCCCTATTTGTGAGAAGGGCTATTAAATTCATAACGTACATGAAGTCAGTGGAAAAGGCACCAAGCAACAGCAGCCTGGGAAGCACAGCATAAGGAGAAGAATTCCCTGCAAACCAAAGCAGAGGTCCAAACACAGCAGCACTAATATAGAGATTTTATTCCGACTGTATTGAGTTGTACAGCACATTTTGTCTGTCACAATGCTATCGAACTGATCTTAGAGTTTTTGGCCAGCACATTGTGACGCTGAAACTCACAAGAGCTAAAAGCAGTTTGGACTAACGGCCTGAACGGAAGGGCCAGGAGTACCTAGTTTCTGGCTTCCCTATTGATTGCAGTCATTCCAACACATGCAGAACCCGGGTTCTTCTGCCAGCCCAACAGTCTGTCCCTCTGCCCACATCTGGCAATGACTGCAAGGTAAAAGGCAGGGGAGAATCTGAAGCAAGGTGCCTTCTCTTCCCAAAGCCGTATCGCTTGTTCCCAGTGTGAAGAAGAAGCAGAGTCCAAGTACAGGGTCTTCAGATGATGCTAGTTTTGCTTGCACTACTAGGATTTACAAAACCAGAGGCTGACACATCCAAGTGCACGAAAGGGTCGCTTTTCCATTCCCTCCGATGGAGATGACAAACCAGTAACCAGAACAAACCAGGGAGATCGCAACAGCATCAAGTACTCAGCACCTTGTTAGTAAACAAAATGCCCTCACAGGTCCTTTCTTGCACACGCAGTCCCACCTCACGAGGTGCAAAACACATCAGACACTTTCATTTTAGTTGCAGAGAAAACCCTACGTTGCTGAAAATAAAAACACCCCACGTTCAAATGCTTCTTCCTCACTGATATCCGCAGGTTTCTCAGGAAGGAGGCAGGATGGGAACTCCTGGAAGAATCTAACAAGGGATTAAACAGAAGCCCACCTGAAGCCCACTTTCTTTCCAAACCCAGTTCCTTTAGAATGAGTTGGGATTCTGGCTCTCTAGCTGAAAGAAGTAGAGAGGCAATTACGAGTTGGCAACTCTGAACTTTGACCGCTGTACAGGAGACAAAAAAGAAGTCAAACTCAAGAGGCATTTTAGGTGGCGCTGGGGCAAGTCAGAGAGATTGTTTCCACCACTGAGCAGATGCCACGTCATGGTCATCACTGCAGCTTGGCTGTACATCCTAAAGCGAAATGCACAGCCCGGAGTGTCCATGTCAGCCAGCGTCCTTTCCCACCCCCGTTTTGGTATCAATGCTTCATTCTCCCTTCTTCGGGTCACATTAAGTGCACAGAAATATATAGCAGCATTTGGACTGAAACCCTCACATACACCAGACAGCACATTCGAGGAGGTAAAACAACACATTATGGCCTATACCCTCAAGGTATCAAGTTTTCAGGACGAAGAGCAGTAGGAAGTGGAGAGCTGAGGGCAGAAGAGGGGGCGGAGGAGCCACACAGGAATACGAGTTCCGCTTCCATGCCAGGAGAGGATCAGGGTGCCATTCCTGTGTTAGCACCAGGCTGCGACACGGCTGTAGACAAAGCAGACGGGCAGAGCAGAAGTGAGGAAGCCAATCTCCCACCTCCCCACAGTGTTGGGGGGCAGGGGGGCAAAGTCAAGTGCATTCACCGATCTTAGCAGAGCATGGACACGGGCACAATCTGCTCGGCCCACTTTCAGCTGGAATGAATTTCTCTTTGATGCACAAGAGAACAAAAATCAATTAGAGATGGTTAATGAGTCTTGTTCACCAAGCTGATCGTAAATCACACTCGTGAAAGAGAATCTACAGAACTGCTCCAGGCTGAGGCCCTTCCAAAGCATACGGTACCTGCCCTCCTCCTGCTGGCACAGCAGCCTGCCTTTGTAGGGGGAGTTGGTTCTAAACATGCCTTTCTATTGCTTTGGGGGTAACTCTGCACAGGCAGTATCTGTGAAAACATTGTTTTCCAGCCTGCAAAAGAAACAGGTTGCAATCCCCTCCTCAGCCCATGGTTGTCAGACTGTGATGCACAGGCCCATGGGTACCAGAGTGGGGACACACGCACCCAAATGCTCTACTCCGAGCTCCTCTGCTGCAGCATGACAGCGAGGCTGCCGAGGACAGTGCATTCAAGCTTGGTGTTCAAGTGTTGCACCAACGGCCTTCACGACCGCAGTGGAGGCAAAGTCACCCTTCAAACCCACAAGAGAAAAGGCTGGGCTTAGACAGGTCCCTCGTCTGGCATTCAGCTGGAAGCTGTGGCGATGGGTTTCTTCAGATGTTGGCTCATGAGCTCCCTGGCACGAGACACTTGGATGTGGTCATAACAGGAGTTACAAACGAGGACAGGGTCATACAACTGCTGGTCAGGGATGGGCAACTTCAGGTGGCAGCAACCAGCACAAAACACATTCCCACAGTTCCTGTCAAGGAGCAAGAAAACCAGTGAACAAACTGCTGGGAACCCTATGGCAAAAGTTCACAGAGTGTTTCCTTGGGTTGGAAAGGATCTTTAAAAAAAAAAATAAATAGATCACCCAGTCCAAACCCCTGTGCCATGGGCAAGGACATCTCTTGCCAGACCAGGTTGCCCAGAGGCCCAGCCAAGCTGGCCTTGGACACTTCCAGGGATGGAGCAGCCCCAACCTCCCTGGGCAACCTGTGCCAGTGCCTCAGAACACTCAAGGAAGAATTTCTGCCCAAGATCCAATCTAACTCTCTCCAGTTCAGCAAGTATAATGGATCCAGTTTGGGATAAAGTACCAGCCCTGCTCATGACTTGTCAAGATGTTTCTTAAAGCACATACTGTGGTCTGCAGAGCAAATGGACTGGCTGGCACTATAAAGGGACTAATGGGCACTACCACCCAGGGGAGGGATCACAGGCCTTGGAAAAACAGAAACAAGAACAATGCGGAATGGAAACCCAGGGGAGTTTACAGGGCTGGGCAAATAAAGGCAAGACATAAAACTTTCCCCTTGGAGTTGGAGGAAACCAACAGCACAGACAGGAATTTTGTCAGGTTTGTGAGAAACAGGCCGAGAAGAAGAGTGGAACTACAGTGAAAACATCACTTACCTGCAGTGGTGCCTCCGCTTGGCCAGCCAGAATTCACAATCGCAGTTAAAACAGTGAGAGGCCATGTGGTCTGGAACCCACCGCGTGACCTAGGGCAGACACCAGTCCCCATCAGCTTTGTAACCTTGGTGCAGGTGGAGGTATAGCTTTGGACCACAACTGAGAGCAAGCCCACCCCCACAGGTCCCATTCTAGCAAACCGTGGTAGAGGATGTGTTGAAGCACAAGAGCGGCTGATTCTCTGCTGCTAGGACGCAAAGAAACAGTGAGGTGCTGTGACAGGATACGTACCTCTGTCTCTTTCTTATCAACAGGCTCCCAGCTCGCTTCTGACAAACAGTCTTCACTATGATCAGAACAGAAATCCTCAGTGTCACTGCCGTCCGACTCCTTCAAACATGTCTGCAACAAAAGAGAGTCACAAATGTCCTCAGTCACAGAGTCAAGAGGGCTCCCTCTGCTTGGTCAAACTTGGTGCTTGTCAGGGGCTCTGCAGCTCCCCATACAAGGGGGTTAAGCATTCATGGCTGTGTAGGACTGTAGGGGCCATTGCTTGGCCCTCAAGAAGCAGAGATACCCCGTGAAGTATGAGAACGTGGCATATGGGCAGGAGGGGAACAGGTCAAAGCAAACACAGGAACAATCTTAACCACAAGTAAAAGTCCAAGTACTGCGGGTTGGAGAGGGCAGTGCAAGGAGGGTGCAGGGGCCATGGCTGCTGGAGCCAGGATGTGGGAGCCAGGTACTTACAAAGTCATCCTCGTAGTCCATGGGGGGCTCGGCCGGCGGGGTGCAGAAGTGGCGGATGTCCAGGCGCAGCTGCAGCTCCCGCACCTGCCTGCGCAGCTGTTCCACCTCCTGCTTGTAGCTGGCCTCAATCTGCCTCAGCCTATGCTGGATCACGTCCGTGGGGAAGGGCAGCCCATCATCGTCCAGGTACAGAGGAGGCACAGGAGAGGGACATTTAGACGGCAGATGTTTAGGAGTGGCCACCTGTTTCAGGTGGCAGGGGAGCCATGGACGGCTCGGCTTCCCCGCAGGGGCTGCAAAATGGGTGCTGGCATGGCCAGAGCAGGCAGAGGGCTTTGCACCCTCTCTGGCAGACCACTGGCCACTGAGGCACAGGCCCGGTGCCCGCAGAGGTTTGCTGCTCAACCTCTTGCTACAACAGCCATAGGAGAGGAAGTGTCGGGGTGCAGAGTCCCCATTGGGGAGTGATGTCACCATTCCTTGAAAACTGTCCCAGTTGGACCCCAGGAAGGAGAACTCGCTGCTTTGGCTCTGGAAAATTGGTTTGCGCCACTGCTCCAGCGGGACTCTCCCCAGCCGGCCAGGTTCCTCGCAGGGCACACTCCTTCCAGCATTGCTCTTGCCAGTGTCTTCACTTGGGCAGGGGATGCCTGGGGCAGGGCCTGGGATGTCCTGACAAGGGGCACTTGGCGCCAAGGACCCCTGGCTGGGAATGTCTTGACAGGTGGTGGTTCTCCTGGGGCAGCCTCCTCCATTGCACACCATGCTAGTAGCCTTCAAAGCTTCCTGGAGACAGGTTTCTACCTGCTTTCCACAAGAGCTTGAAGCCCTGTCAACATTTTGTTGTCCAGAAAGATTTGGAGCTGGACACGGACCACCCAGTTCCTCCACGGATGCTCTGTTTCCCTTTCCTGCCTCCACAGAGACACTGCTGGCTGGCACTGAGCTGCTCAGTTGCTTGCTGTGCCCTTCATGCTCCGCACAGCTGCTGCTGGCTTGCAGGGGGGACTTTTCCTCTTGTTGCTCCACCTGCCGAGTCTCTCCTGCAGCACCTTTGCCCAGGTGCAGCTCAGCTCCTTCGGTGGTGGTGTGCCGGGCTTCCAGGCCCACCCGCACCTCCTGGCAGTGGTTGTTCAGGTTGGGATCACTAGACGTGCGGGTCAGCGGGCTGCTGGAGTCACAAGCCGAGAGCAGGTCATCCATAGACCTTGTCTTTGGTAATCTAGAACCCCAAAGCAAAGCACATGTCACATCACAGCTCCTGAAACCTTCCTTGATTCAAATGAAAGGGAGATGAGAGAAAGGCAAGTTCCTCATTCCAGATTGTGGGGTGGGCAGGCAGGGGAGCTGCAGCAGCACAAACTGAAATACTCAACACTACAGTGACAGTGTGGCCTCCACTGTGTGCAGCAGGGAGCTGTAGGTGTTCTCCTCCAAGTGGCTGGGGACAAGAGCCCAGAGCTCTCGTTCTCCACAGTAAAGATGGAGAACAACAGGAAAAACAGAGAAACTACAAGGAGCAAGGAGGGAAACAAGATCTGGGGGTAGGTGGCAACTTGGGCCTGAAGTTCTAGGCTCTTACCTGTCCAAACATCTGCCACTAAATTCCTGGCTCTGAGATCCAGGGGGTGGGTAAATGTCCATGTCATCCTGTCCCAGTGGATGTGGGGAGGAAGCTGGGAGGTACACTGCTGTCCAGAGGTGCAGTGCTCGCACGTGGCACACTGGGTGCAGCACCTGTAATGACCACTTCCCATCAGAGATGAAGGCAAATGGAAAGCCCTCAAGCATGTCCCCACATGGTGCCTAGCAAGCAAAAAGCCTGGCAAGCTGGGCCAGGAGCTCTACTGACCTGCTCAGACCCTGGCATGTAGAGAAGGTTGTGGAAGTTCTTATTGCCAGCCCGCAGAAGGGACCACACGGAGCAGGTTCTCTTGTAGATGTTATGCATCTCCCGCTCGCAGGGGCTGTTCCCCAGGAAGGTCCCATAAAGGCAAGAATACGTGTGCTGTACCAGCTTCACCTGTAGCATTACAAGGAGAATGGCTGTCAAGGCCACTGGGAAATACCTCCCACTCTTTTAAGGTGGCTCACACACTTCATACCTGGTGCTGACCCTGCTACCATTCTCTCTACCACAGAGGGAAGGACAGAGACAGAAATCATCCAGGTGAAAGCACAAGCAAGACTCAAGTGACCCCATAGCCATCCCTCTGGAACCTGAGCCCATACTACTTGATTAGATAGACATTAACAACTGTAATGTCCCTCGTTTGTTTTTCAGGCTCCTGTTGCTTCGAGACAGGCAAATGAGGTTTTTAACCAACACACTGCTGCTGACCACATTCACTGGGCCTGAGGGACCTGGAGAAGAAGTGACTCAAGGAAATCAGAGAATATAAACCCTTCACAACTGTGCAATCTGCTAGGTCCTTAGCCTGCAGAACACAGGTCCCCTCAGGTCCTGCCAAGACTGAGGACAGGGTCCTCAGGTCCTTAGCCATGGGGAAGAGGAGGAGGCAATGGCAGGCAGCTAACAGAAGCTGGCAGAAGCATCACATATACAGAACCAGGTCAAAATCCCCCAAGCTAAGGGCAGGGCTGGCTGCACTCGCTGAAGGTATGTCAGGAATGCCAGCAGAGAGCCCAAGCACCAAGACACTTCCCCATTTCTGAAGAATTCAGGTTTTGTTTTGTCAACTATGACACTATCAAATACCACAGCCTTCCCTCTGCCACTGCTCACATCTGACAAAGGACAGACACACGTTTCTTACCAAAAAAGCTTCGTTGAATTCAAAGAGGCAAGGGAACTGCTTCAGAAGCTGATGAACAGCATCAAGCCACTGAAGAAAAACTGGGCACTGCTCATTCTGATCTTCCACCTTCTCCTGGTGACCACAGCGATCACCAAACTTGTGACCAAAATCCAGCCAATCCGATTCCACAAGCACCTGGAAGCCCTGGAATAAACACAAAACCAAACCTAACTGCAGACGCCGCAAAGGGCAAACACAACCCCCCCACCAGCAGCACCAGGTGATCTCAGGACTTCTGAAAGGCTGGTGCTTGCTGTTGGCCTTTTAACAGCCAGAGACTGGCAGTGCACCCCACTCGTACCTCCATGGTCCTGTAGTAAGGGTCCAGCAGAATCTTTGCCAGTGCCACAATCTGCGGAGTCCTGTCCCAGCCGTCTGAGCAATGAACCAGCACCGGACGCCCTTCTCTGTCAACTGCACTAGAGACCAGCACTGCTGCCTTTAGCATGACGGACAGATGCTGCAGCCACTTGGTGCTCTCCAGGGCAGAAAGCCAGCTAGAAGGGGTGCAAAAAGGCAAGGAAATGGCCACTTAGCTCTCCACTGAGCAAATACACACACGTTGTTATATTGATACTACATATATATATTTTTAGGCTGTGTCTTTTGGAGTCCTCAATGGAAACCAGTCTTTTTAAAACACGGCTAAGAGGTGTCAGCCAGCCTGGGAACGAGTGTAAAGAATCACAGACTGTGTTGGGCTGAAAGAGACCTTTAAAGGTTATCCAATCCAACCCTCTTGCAGTGAGCAGGGACATCTTCATCTGATCATGTTGCTCAGAGCCCCATCAAACCTGACCTTGAATCAGAATCACCAGGGTACAGAGGCAGAATCCAACCCTTCACTTCACTTTTTGCCAGATGCAGCTACATTTTAGAAACCCTCAGAGGATGCACACGCCAAAGCGATGCTGCGACAGTGCTGCAATCCCTTCTGGATTATCAGGGAGCAAAATAGGGAGCAAAATAAGCAGCATTTGAGCACTGCTGTGAGCACCTTTCTATCCTTTCCATTTTCTAAGGTAGAAACATGGGCCAGGAAAAAGGAAGAGTGAGGGAAATCCCCCCACAGGAACGGACAGTTATGGTGTCGAACTCTGCTTGGGAACCGTCACTTACTTGCTGGGGTCTGGCACTTGGCTGCAGACCGCACGCAGGTACTGGAAGCTGTTCCGGATGGAGTGGATGTTGGCCATTCCCATGAACACCACTTCACAGTTTGGATAATACTCTGAACACAAGAGAGATAGAACATTCAGAGAGAACAGCTGCCACTATGGTGACCTCCTCCACATCCAGAGTGTAGCTGTTCCCTCTCAGCACCATTTCTGCTCTCCAGCAGTGGGGAAGTGGCTTTTCTGCCAAAGCCTTGTAGGCCAGCAGCAACAGATCTGGAACAATGGGCTTTGCGTGAGTGAGAAGGGTAACGTGCTTGCAGAGATCAACTACCAAAACACTGACCCGACCCCCATCTGAGCTCTAGGACCTGCTTGACAAGTCAGGTTCAAGGGGAAGTGGCTCTGGGGTGTGCTCAGCCCTCTGTACCTTCACATTCACAGCCACCTCCCTTCGCTCTGTTTGCCACAGCTGCAGTGTAGGACCTGGCATCAAGAATCAGCAGCTTCTGAGGAGTTCCTGCATTCTCCACGCCTGAACATGCCGTGAGGGACGAGTCTGCAAAGAGAACTCCGACTGAGCTCCTGACAGCTCCCCTCCAGTGCTACCCAGCACCGGTTGTCAATGAGCCCAGAGACCCATCCTACACACCCCAGTCAAGGTGTTACAGGGCCCAGATTATCCGTCTGGGTATCTGGTTCAGACCTTGCATTGGAACAGCCCTGTCAGCAGCAGCAATTAGGTGTAGGAAGCACTAATTAACTCACACATTCAGGAGCGAGGGGAAGGGCACGAGCTGTCTCACCAAAGTCAGCATCGCAGGCCTCGCTGCCATCACTGCTCCCGTTGTGCGTCACGCCAGCAGACACCTTCACTCCAGGGTTCAAGGCACAGGCTTTGGCAATAGATGTCACAAGATACTCGTCATCTGCGTTCCGCCAGCCCCACCAGCTGATTTCAGGCTGGCTGCAGCGTGCAATCACTGCCCCGTTGCGCACATGTCTGCAAAGGAAGCAAGAGCCTAGTGAGATGCCTGGAAAAGTGAAGAATGACCCCAACAAACTTCCCTACATCAGCAACTCCAGCTCCCAGGGCTTCACCTTGAGGATCAACAGCAGCACTGAGGGACTTGACAACCACTGACATAAACAGGGAGATTCTGCAGCAAGGGAGAAGCTGCCAATTGTTGTAGCCATGACTGTCCTAAGCTATTTGCACTTTATTCTTTACCATAGTATTAGACATTATATTAGTAGAATCATAGGATTCCAGGTTGGAAGGGATCTCAAGGATCACCTAGTCCGACCTATCAAGCTAAAAATGCAGTTGAAATTAGCTGTCCCAGCAGCCTGTCAAGCTGGATCTGAAAACTGCCCAATGTAGGGCCCTTGGGAGATTATTCTAGTGTTATAACAAATACTGATTGGTATACAATACTTTAGAACATATTTCTTGTACCTATAACTATGCAGTACACAAAACACACACTATTGGATACAGATATGTAAATATTTATACATTAAACCAGAGAGAAGAACACTAAATAACTAAAGTTGGACTCTGGGAAAGCCACAGTTACTCCTTTTGATGGTGTTCTGTCTTCTCACTCCTTTTTTATTTACCTCCCTTAAAAAGTATTTGTCAGCTGTTAAACCATTTAATTTCTCACTTGTAAGTTAGCAAGACCAGTTCACTTGGCAGCAGACCGGTTGGTTTCTGGGTGGAGGCCTGAGCTGGTGTTTATTAACAACCCCTGACACGTTGCTTACTGATGCCTGGCAGAAGGCCTGAGGTAGAAACAAGAGTCCACTTTTCCCAAGAACTCACTATCAAGGCACTGACTAACAGCCTAGCAAGAGAACGGACCACTGAGTGACCAAGTTGCTGGTGATACAGGATTATCGAGGAGAAACTGTCTGGAAAAGGACAACAGGCGATAGAGCATGAAATTTAGTTTTAATCAATGAGTAACATTTACAGGTGATCAAAATGTAACACCAGCTACGACGTGAGGAAGTATGGAACAAACCTAGCCACATCTCAAAGGCTTTAAAGCCACTGCAGAGCTCTCAAGAGAAGGCAGAAGATTAAGACTGTGTTAGCAGTTACTTGGAAAAGCGTAAGACCCAAAAGATGATGGCATCGCATCTTCAAAGTTTTCTTTGAAAAGATTTCTCACCAATTCATCTCAAAAAAGACAGTGCAGTACTCCAGCCTGCAGAGAACCATGGCAAGGACAACCAGGGTACAGAAGAGCTTTGCTATAAGGAAAACAACTCCCCACCATGAGAGAAGGACAGGAATCAAGAGGTCATGAAAGGTCTAAAAAAGTGAGTTTGGAAAATCAATCATTATTTTCCCCTAAGGGAAACACAAACCAGCACTGCGATGGCCACACCATACGTTTAGTTTAAGAAGAACAAGCAGCAATGTTTTGGACAATAAATGAAACAGCGTGGACCCACTGCCACAGTGCAGGTTCCAAAATATGTTGAAGTAGAGACAGGTCCACCAAGAGACCACAAAACACAACCACACGTTCTCCTGAGTATCTGTAGGAAATCTAAGAGCTATCCTGCAGTCAAGCTGTCCCACTTGTTACACCCCCTCAAGACACTGCTCCTGGTGTCTGGCCCTGCCTGGATCAGGATCATGAACCGGACAGCCCTGCAGCTCAGTTCTCCACAACAGCAGTGCCTGCCACTCCCTACTCCACCACCCCTCATGCAGCAGCTCTCTGAAGCCAAGCTGGAGTAAGAACAAAGATGTAGATAAAGCTCTTGACAAACCACAACCAAGGACTTCATTTATTTGTTTGTAGGTCAATACCTCTGTAAAAGTTGCATTGGTGGCAAAGCAGGGGAGATCACCCTCTAGATCCTAAAACATGTTACTCAAGGGCTGCCAGCAAGGGCTAGCAAAGGGACTCACTCCTGAAGGCATCTCTCGTGCTGCCACCCTGTGAGGGGTTCTACTGTTCCATGACAGCGCCTGTTGATGTTATCTGCCATAAGGCAGGACACCAAGGCAAACCACTGATGCTTTGAACTTTCTCTATCAGCGGTGCCTGGCGTCCCACCAGCTGCTGCTGCAGCATGCAGGAACGGTTTCACTTCTCAAACAGAAGGTCCCTTTATCCTCCCAAGACAACTTCTCGATTAATGTATTATTGTTAACGATATCACACAGATACAGCCAACACAGACTCTGAACTGTAGTCCTGTACAAGCTCAGCTAAGTCAAAATACCATGAGGTCCTTTTCCTTTCAGTGTTCTCCTCTGCTGCTGGTTGGTGGTTTCACAAGGTGACTTGCAGAGAGCAGCTGCTCCGAGGACATCTATTCCTGTCCTCAGGATTGCTCGAGGATGGTTAATAGAGACAGCAGCAAGGCTTTGTTTATACTAGGAAATGAAACAGAGCTGAGGACTGAAGCACCAGCCTGTGATCATCCAAGCTTGTTTGTTAGCACACCCACAGCTTCTGGCCTGTGCCAACCAGCACTGTCTCAGACAGTGCCTGAGCACGTTCTTTGGGAAGTGTGGGTGCTGTGCCGGGCCAGAAACTGCTCCCAGCAGGCTGCTTGGATGTGATGGGGCAGCATTTTCAGGTGCAGAGGGTAGAGATGTGGTTTAGCTGCAAAGTCAGAGGCAGCCTGCTGAAGGCAATACTGCAAATACAGCCCAAGGGGCATGAGGAGCACAAACTTCTCAGTGCTGCAACAAATGCTGGGCAGAGGTTGGTCTTGAGGAGCAGTTTCAGGAGAAATAATGATGCACCAATGAACACAAGGAAGTAAGGCCAGTGTGGCTGAGCACAAGTCATCAGCAAGCAGAAAGTACAGGAAACACCAGCAGATGAACCAAAACCACAACTGAGATTGCAATGAGCCTCCCTGGTCACAGGAGCAGCTGCAGCTTCAATCTGCATTCTCCTGTGAATCTCCCCAGCATGAGCAGAAGGAAGGATTTCAGGTCTCTTCTTTATGGGGATTTCTGTGGAAGTTTTCCTCTAAGAAATAAGCTCTTTTCTCAAAACTGGAATGGCAGAAGGTGACAGTGTTTTACTCACATGGACAACATTCTTTCTTAAGTGTTTTCAGTTAGTCTTCATGACTTGGGACCCTTTCAGAATCCAAAGTTGAGTACAGATGCCTCTGTAGTTTGTCAGTTTAGCCTTCACTGCCAGATTCATTCAGAGCACATCTGATGCTACCAGTACATGAGAAGACCTGAGAGTTTACAGAGCTGTCACCTACAGGTTCCCAACTAAGATGTGTGTATGCAAGTGCTTCTATTTCCCATGTCTCTATCTTAGATAATGCTCCTGGCTCACTCTGGCATGACCAGTGAGCCTAAGCACTCAGCCATGGGATGGAGGAGCATCCACTGTCTGCTCCCTGACAGCCACAGCAGCATGAACACGGGCTCAGGTGATGCTGAGCATCTGTGAGGAGCCCTCCTGCTAGCACAGTCCCAAGGTCTTGTGAAGGTGGCTGTGCAGACACAGTAATGACGAGGAGGCATACAGTGCCTGTCTGCCTCTGTAGCCAGCTAAATAATTCATTGCATCCTTCACTGTGTTTTGGGAGTGAACTGTATCTGGAGGTGGCTGCATCTCTTGTGTGCCTCTTCTGCACATCTCCACTGAGGACTCTGAGATGGAGACCTGAGTTTCTGCTCTGCTTCACTGCTCAGTGAGACTTCTTTAAAGACAACAGATAATGTGGTACCTTTGGGGTCACATTTTACAGATCTGGCTGTGACCTGGTGAATTCAGCCTTGTGCTCCAAAAGCTCTGAAGTCAATCAGGCAGTCCTGGATGCACACACCCAAGCCACCAGTCCACTCTCTCCTGAACTATGAGTGAGGAGAAGCCCAGCAAGAGGCTTTTAATTCCTTCCACACAGCATAAGGCACTCCAGAGGCAGCTATGGCCCTCCCAGGCTCTCTTGGCCAAAAGACTTCAATCTTGACAGCAAAGACTCAAGAGTGCACGAAAATAAGAGACACACGTGGACCAGCACTTGGTAACCATCCAGTAACATCCATCATCAGCATCTTCTAATCTGATCCCAGGCTGCAAAGGGTTGCAGCTCAGCTTCTAAATTACTGGGTACCAGTACAGCGATAGCACAAAACAGGGAACAAAACAACTGTGAGAGTAGCCAAAAGGGCCAGCTTTGCCCTCAGGTTGGGAGGCACACTGAGACTGGCTCCAGTGACGGAACATTTTTAGCAGAAGTAATCACAAAGACAATTAACTTCTTAGCTGACTTGGCTGCAAAGAGGGAAAGGCTCCTTGCGATAAGCAGTGCTCATTATTCCTCTGCTATGGAATTCAGCTCTTCATGAAGAAGCACACTGTATTTTGACAGACCTAGCAGCAAAGCTCATGATGTGAAGAAGGAGAGTTAAGGGATGAGTACCATTTGCTGGGTGTGTGTCCTAGTGAGTTTGCGTCCTGGCTTACGCACTTCTCAGCACTGGCCTTTGTTGTGCAGCTCTGACAGTTTTTTATACTTGAGTTGAATAATTGTTAACACACGGTCTAAGGCTAGAAAACATAGCACAGGTTTTCCAACACATGCCCTGGCTAGGTGAATCTATTCAAGCAGCCTCTCATGTTTCATCCCCCTACAAGATGTGTTTAATGCAAACCCATGCCCCTGCCCAGCCTCCTGCACCCCTGCAGCAGTTTGGAGGGGCTGACAAGCAGCATTTACTAGACATTGGATCAACAAAGTTCAGCCACAAGCAAATGTTTCATTCTGTTACCTAAATGTTGTCAAACCCTCAGAACTCAGTTAAAACAGCAGTGATTGGCACGTGGGTGTTAAAGGTATGTCCAGCCCCGCAGCCAGCTTGGTTTGGCTGAGATCTCTTTTCAAAGCAGCAGCTAAGGAAAGCACCAACCGGTGAAAAAGAAACAGAATTTCATAGAATCATAAGGGATTGGAAGGGACCTCAAAAGATCATCACATCCAATCCCCCTGCCACAGCAGAATCACCTAGACCAAGTCGCACAGAAACACATCCAGGTGGATTTTAAGCATCTCTAGGGAAGGAGACTCCACAGCACCCCTGGGCAGCCTGTTCTGGTGCTCTGTCACCCTCACTGTGAAGAAGTTCCTTCTGATATTTAAGTAGAACCTCCTATGTTCCAGCTTACACACATTGCCCCTCATCCTATCACTAGATGACACTGAGAAGAGCCTGGCTCCATCCTCCTGACACCCACCCTTCAAATATTTATAGACATTAATGAGGTCACCCCCTAGTCTCATCTACATCAAGCTAAACAGATCCAGCTCCTTCAGCCTATCTGATAGTGTTCCTGTTGCATATCCCATACAGGAGAAGTTACTCACATCTTCAGTCCCAACTAAAGCAGGGATGAAGCAACAGCTACCAGAACACTGTTTCCTACTCGTGGAGAAGACCCTGTGCTACCACTGCAGAGCACCTGGAGAGGCTGAGACAGGTACTGGAGGAGGAGGATGAGTCCTGAGAGCAGTAAGTTTTCAGGTAGGAGGCAAAAGGAACACACAGCACGAGGAATAGAATCTGCTTGGCCTCACACGCATGTTCTGCTAATGTGGCTTCACTATGGCCTCCACAAGACTACAGAGACAAGGGCAGCTGGGGTGGGTTTGGGGGACAGCAGAGGGTTTGGTTCAGTGTTTACCTGTACACCACCACAGGGATCCTTTTCCACGACCTAAACGAAGCCACGTTCTCCAGCTCCTTATCGGTGATCCAGACGGGGACCAGCAGCTTCTGGGGATAACTGGAACAAAGCCTGGAATAAAGAAAGCACAAAGGTAAGGTGAGGACTTGGCAATCACAACTCTGCACCAGAGAAACAGGAGCAGCTCACACTTCCCCAAGCTCAGCATGCAGGACTGCAGCTCCTCCTCTTCATAACTGTCTTGGTGTAGTGCCACCATTGGTAAAGTGACACAAAAAATGCTGCCAGGACTGAACTGAGAGAAGACAACCTCCTTTCACCTCAGGCCTCACCTCCAGGTCTGTATGAGCACCGCAATACTTCTCAAGGATGCCTTTGGGACATCCTCTGGTTTTAAGAGCTCTTAATCCATCTTCTTAATCCTTTAGATTCAAGAATCCTTTAAAATTTGGGAATTTAAGTTTTGTTGGGGTTTTTTCTTGCAGCACTTGCAAACCCAGAAACACACAGAGCTTCTGGTAAATGATCTGCTACTTTCTGCCTTGCAGAAAACAGGTCACCGCTAATAAACTGTGCACACTTCTCCACAAGAAAGCCATAACTCTACCCAGAAAGATGGCAGTGGTGATGTGGTGCATGCTTCAATAACATGACATGAAGGAGACCTAGAGGAATATCCTGTCTGGTGGGGTGCCAGACAGCAGATTCCTAGCACACATCTAAACACAGCAAGAGGAATGTGATGGGCAAGTCCCTACCAATCTGGTCCCCAGGGGAGGAAACTTGAAGCATTCACAGCTAATAGCAGGAGAGAGAGACTTTACAAAGAGCAGAGCTGCAGCAGCAGAGAAGTCCCATGTCTGAATGAACCTCGGCTGAAATGGAAATTCAGTTGGTGGGGAGTGCTGGAGAAGGGACTGGGAGCACAGGAGAAGGGACCAGGAGCCCAGAGGCTTCGTGGCTATGGCAGTTCCTGTCCTGCCTGCAGTGTACGGCTGCAGGGCAGGTCATAGGCTGCAGAGACAGAGCAATGTCTGGATGCTGGACCAGGTGAGCTCCAGCAGCCCAAGCAAAACTGGACATGGCAAGGCACATCAAAGAGCAGCTCTAGCTCCAGGCTCTAAACCACGTCATTTAGAAGGAATGTTTCAGGGCAGATGGGAAGCAAACTGAGTGGGGGGGTGAATGTATGCAGCAGTAAGCTCCAGAGGGTGGCCTAGTGTTCTCCTGAGTCCAAGATGACCCCACAATAAGGGCTGTGCTATTTCACTCGTGGTGCTAGTGAAGAACTGCCTGCACATTAGAAGGTGGCGCTTCACACAGTGTCTAGACAGCTTCTCAGAACGCCCCAGGCGGAAAGCAAGGCTGGTCTATGGGATAAAAACAACAGGGTAAGGAAGAGGAATCCAAGAAGCAAAATTAAAGCTGTCAGGTACAAAGCTGAACAGCAAGATGTCTGTGGTAGAATGCCTAGGCTTGGACATCTCTGAAATGCCTTGGATTCCACGTATAAAGTTGGTCAGGATATTACAGAAGCGCTTAAGTGTGAATGAGAATAGAAGTATGTGGAAGACTGTTACCACCGATTAAGCTCCGGAGGAGTTTTTGGAATAGCTGAGTCTATACAAGAATGGGTTTCATGGAAATTAACACAGAGTGAGTTCTCTGATACTTCAAAAGGAAATTTTACAGGAGATGCCTTAAACTAAAGCTTGGAGAGAGTCAGTAGAGAAGAGGTTCAGGAGCATGTGTTCCAAGAGTTGTCACTAAAACTCTGTAGCCTTAAGGAAACAGTAAGGCAGAACTCAATAAAATTCAGGTATGAAACAGATCAGCCTCAGGAAGTTGAGCCCGATTTAAGCAGGGTGCATAATGACACGCAACAAGGTCAAGACAACTGATAGCCACGAGAGGCTGGAAGAAATGCAGAAAGGCTGAGAGGGCAGGAACTGCCAGGGGAGGCTTGTGGTGCTTCACGTGAAACACAAACATCACAATGATGTGTGAGACAAAGGTGACGGCGCCTGCACTGGGTTCTAAGCTGCTCCAGAGCAGAGTAACTGGAAAAGCACTTTGTTAGAGCACTCACTGCACAGTAGGAGTTCAGTAATGTTTTTAGAGGGGATAAGAATTCCGTGACAGTAACAAGGAGTTAGAGGAAAGGGGAACAAAAAAATACTTCTTAACAGAAGCTTGGAGATACCCTGATGGTTGCTCCTGTTCCCCAGCAATGTGAAGTGCACCAAAATGAGCAGATAGAGCTGGCAGAGTAAACAGTGAACATAAGCAGGACTTTGGAAGCGAAAGGTCACTTCAAAGAGGTGAACTGTTTCCAAAGGGCAGGACAGACACCAGTTGTGCATCATGAATTAAAAAAAACCATTAAAAAACATTAAAGATGAGACATGTTGTGCAGTTTGAGAGAAATTACCTGTTGAAAGATGAAAATTCTGAAGATGTTTTCAAATGTCTTGGAGGCATCACCCTGCTGACTGAACCTGGAGATCTAACAGATCAGTAGATCACAGCAGACAAGCAAGATGATTTGTGCTGGTGTCCAGCTGACAAAGAAGCTGCCAGGCCTAAACCTGGTGACACGGAACAAGGCACACGAAGAGATAAACGTGGAAACACGTACACGTTGCAGCAAAATCTGCCAGGGATGAGGAGCAACTAATCTCCAGGACTAGATAACACTCACCATTTCTGCAGCAACCCAAAAGCGCAGGAGGTGAATGATTAACTGAAGTGTGTAAGCTGTTGCTTACCTTGGCTCGGGCGCCAGGGGAATGAGAGGTGGCAAACACGGTGTCACTCTTGTAAAGAGGACTCCGAGGCAGACGTGGGAAATCACCGAAGCCTGACTCCTGTACAAAGGCCCGGGCTGTCACAGTCGGTGTGAGGGTAAACACGGAGCACTTGGGAAGAGTCAACAGGACTTTTGTGGAGGGAGGTCACCCACCAGTTTGCTGAAAACGTCACTGAACGAGCAGATACAGCTCATGGGGCTGACCAGGTTTGGGTTTTCAGGAAGGATTTTTTTGGATTTGCTTGGTTGTGCTGTTATTTTGCAGGTTTACCCAGAATCACAGAACATCAGGGATTGGAAGGGACCTCGAAAGACCATCCAGTTTGATCCCCCTGCCAGATCACGACCACCTAGACCTAGTTGCACAGGAACACATCAAGGGGTGTTAACACCAAGGACACAACGGAAACCCCTCAAGTCATTTTTGAAAAGATAAAACATTGTACAGAACCTCACCAGTCATTTTTCATGACAGGAGCCCTAAGGAGAACCACACTCACTGCTGTGCTGTGCAATATGCTCACATGTCACACCGGAAAGAGATGAACAGTGAAGTGATGGTGGTCATGGATGGGTGGCCTGAAACATTGCCTGGACCACACTGACCGTAACACAGGATAAGGCATTTTTTAAGCCTAGGAAAAGGCAACTGTAACACCCCAAACATCTAAATCAGTACAACCACACCTGCAGACAAGGACAGACAAAGCATCTGGCTACCACAGAGGTACCAGCCAGGGAAGAGATCCTCCCTCACAAGATGAAAAACCACAGGGCTTATCACTAACAGGCTCTGTAGACTTCTTGTCTGCTCATTCAGACAAGGCAAGAACACTAATCATCACATTTCCAGTAAAAGCAAAGAAAAACAAGTAGAAAATGTCACCTGCCTAAAGCAGCATCACAGAACTCCTGACAGCTTTACTCCCCCCATAAGGGGCAATAGGAACAATAAGCTGGAACAGAGGAGGTTCCACATCAATATAAGAAGAAACCTCTTCATGGTGAGGGTGAGAGAGCACTGGAATGGGCTGCCCAGGGGTGCTGTGGAGTCTCCTTCTCTGGCGACGTTTAGTATCCATCTGGACACGTTCCTGTATGACTTGATCCAGGGGATCCTGCTATGGCAGGGGGATTGTACTAGATGATTTTTCAAAACTACGTAAAACCACAACTGTAAAAAGATCTGAGTCGAAAATGAGCCTCAATGGTGAAGGAAAGGTGGAAGTTGTCTCCCTTTTTGAAGGAACTACTCCAGCAGCAAGGTGGAAACAACTGCTATCTCGGGCAGCACGAGTGCACCAGATGGGGAATGCCACAACAAGCCCATTTCTCCGGGCATGCAGAGCACTGGAGATGTGGGAGCCAGGCAGAGAACATATAAAAATGTTATTATCATTGTGTACTGAAACAGGATACTTTTATCAAGACTGAAGGAGTGGTTATTATAGGCTTGTATTGCTCTAATTTTATGATGGCTGTCGCCAGGAAGAAAACAATAGTTTCCAGATAAGGGCACCTCGGAACAGACCTGAAAGACCATGAACAAAGCCATTACCTTGGAGTATCCCGTCTCTAACAACACTGTTTTGCCAGTACTGGGAAATAAAAGATAAAAGGACTATAAACAGTTAAAAAGTAACCTGATTCCTGTGAATAGAGGCAGGTGGAGACGATCAAAAGCCAAAGCAGGACTTAAAGGCAGCACTCCCCCAAGCAGCAAGAGAGAACTGGTTTCTGAGTTGCACAAGCAAATTACACCACCTTTGAGATCTGAGTGTCTGCAGGGAGCTGTGACCTGCCAGGATCCCCAGGCAGGGACTCACAGATGAGGGAAAGCAAAACCAGGCCTGCATCCAGCTTGTTAAGGTTTGTTTCAAGTCCTTTCTTTCCTGGTTTGGTTGGAAGTAGCACTTGGGTCTTTAAGGTGGGTGGCTAATTGCTGTGTGTAACTGGCCAGGAAACGAACCACAGACAGTCAAACTAAGTTGAACTTTCTGAAGTGGTCAAAGGGAACCGCAGCCCAAAACCTAGCAGTGAGGAGAGTCTCTCAAAGCCATAAGGAGAGTTCACCTAGGTAGGACAACAACCTGCAGGTTGTGCACTCCAGGAGTGATGTCAGGAAAACAATTCTCATTATTTGACACCCTTGGAGAAACTGTGTCTATGCCATGGAAGCCAAACGAAGAGCTCAGAACCAGCAATGTGAGCAGTTATAAGCAAGGAGAAACCATAAATCAACCCACACATCTAGCACTTGCTGCCTAGATTCTTCAGGAAGAAAGGACAGGCAGCAAACTGCAAACCACCACAGGGATTTCCCCAGGCCAGTGTGCCTGAGGCTTCTTATGGCCTCCACAAAGAAGCAGTGACCCGGACCTGTCCAATATACATGTAATGGGGATGCCTGTACCGGCTGAGGCAAAGACTGAGGGACACCAGTTGTACGAAGAAAAGGATTCAGGGAATGTAGAGATGAATACATCTGTCAAAGCTTAATAAAACACCATTGGTTTAATGCCATCTGCTACAAAGAACGTAGCAGTACTTCTCCATGAGCTCCTGTGCTCTTCTACCAGAGCAGAAGACAGGCTGGAATCGTTGATAACACTGGTGGGAAAGACCTTCTAGAGCCCTCCACTATGACTTTCCCCTCAGAGAGAACCACATCTAACACTTGAAACACTGTAATGATAGAGAGCCCCCCTACACCTCTCTAGGGATCTGCTCTGGTGCAGCACCACACTCCTGGAGAATGACATTTTCCTCCCTCTCATGTCCAGAATGAACCTGCCAAGCTTCACTTAGCGGCCCCTGTCAGAACAGTTTCACTCCATCACCTTTGCGAACATCCCTTCAGGAGCTGTAGGCTGCAGCAGATCACCCTTTAGCCTCTTCTGCACTAGACTGAACAAGCCTTTCTGATTGCCCACATTTCTGAGCATCCCAACAGCCCTCCACCGGCTCGTCCTCAGGTTGTCCACAGGGCTGAAGAGCTGCTCAAGTTTATAAAAACTTTGTGCTTTTCATTGCAAACAATGCAAATGTTTTGGAGAGAAACACTGACAAGAAAGCAACCCCAAGATGGACTGTTCCTCCAGAACTGCCGACTACCTTCAAGGATGAATTATGGTCACTGCATTACAAACTACCTGAGTCAGCATTTACACGTGCTGCTGGCTCTGTACTCTTCCAGTTTCACAATGTGAAAGGCAGAAAGAGAAGACTGATCTGCCTGAGGGCTATCAAGGCCAGGAAGGAGGATTAGCTGGAGTCTGACTCACCCACTGCTCTGCACAGGGATTGTGAAGGGAAGAAGCTAAAGAGGAGTGCAGGGAGAGCCTGCTCTCTTGTACACTCACTTATAATTGTTGTTGATGTCAGAGACGCGCCAGACGTTCTGCAAGTCAAAGCTCATCCTCACCAGCTCCATCTCAAATCGGAATCTCACATGGTCTCCTGGAAGAAGAGAGTGCAGGACATTCACTGACAGCTAAGCAGAGCTGCTGAAATCTGAACCTGTTAGTGGCAGCTCCATAGCAACTATCAGAGGCTGGAGACAAACTAGAGGACAGCTGGATGGCACAGGGATCTTGCTTCAGACTTGTCTCTCATGGAGGTTCCTCTGCTTATTTTGTCCAATCAGACCACTCCTCACTCTCAGGGCCCAGAGCAGCAAGGAAACTGCCTTCTCACCTTGATCTGTGAGTGCCAAGGGTTAATTTAATCTGCTTTTGCCCTTCAGACAGAGCTGGATTCTCAAGCAGATGTCAAGAACCCTGTGGCAGAGGAGTACTGGACACCCACCCCAGGCAGTTCCTTCTTCCAGACTGCTCTCTCAGCGGCTGACTCAAGGTTTGCTCTCTTATAGTTTAGCCTCAATTTACAAATCCTGGATGCCCTTTGTTGCCCGAGTGTCAAATCTTGTTAGTAAATAAACACTGCAAAGCTCTTCATTCATGTCCTGCAGCAACAACATCCATAGGTAAGTTTATTTACACTAGAGAATATTACTTTGTCTAAAGGAAATTCAGCAGATAGCTCCCAACTGCTGGTGCCTGGAAGACAAGGTTTGCCTTCATCAGCTTCCTTTTGGAATCTCTTTCAGCTACATTATTTAACCCCTCCCTCCATTCCAACCTGTGTTTGGACATTTCATTCAGACTACTGCTTCCTTCCTCAAGTATCAGCACACTTTTAATTCTGAAGCCAAACTTGTTGCTCGTTTTAATTGCCTTTTATTCAGGACAAAGCTGTTTAAAGACAAAGCAACTGCACGTGAACTTTGTGTTCCCAGAGAAGGGAAATTCCCAATCCACACGAGGGCACCAGCACTGTTTTGGTTTTCCCTTTCTGGATTCCACAAATTCATTTGTGCCTACGCATGGATAAGCCAGACATCCCCCCAGGCCCGACCAGGGCAATGTCACAGCACTTCTAGGTGTTGGGGAAGAGATGCAGATAGACTCAGTTATGCTGCCTCCAAGCTGAAGATGTTTACTATCCAGGGAGCAGGCTGCTTCACCTCTCCATCACCATGATGGTACTAAAGAGTGGAATGTTTTCTTCATTCACAAGGAGAAAGGGAAAAGCTGCTTATGTGTTGCAGGCTCAGAATGCTCCTTATTGTGCCTCTTGCTATTATTCATTCTACTGTGCTTGTTATCGAGCCACAGCTGGCCATCAGCTGCATCTCTAGGCTGACTACAGGACACCCCTCAACAAGATGAACTTGGGCTGCAGCAGAGCTTAACACAGAGCCAGATATCAATTTATGAACAACGACTCAAATTGCGTCGTGTTGTTCCTGGACAGAGGAGCAGGAAGGGACCAAGGAGTTTACCCGGCCGGCAGAGATGCGCGTGTTGATCCTCCTCATCAACACAGACTCCTAAGCACCATGCGTGGTAGGCAAATGCAAAGAGGTCCTCAGGCTTAGCAGGGCGGGCAATGGCTCGAGTCAGCCTCTTCAGCCACTCCTGGCACTGCTTAAAGGTGGAAAAATGGCACCTGCAAATGCAAACGCAAATCGTTCTCAGCAGGTACATTCAGCCTGCCAAGAGGCACAGATGGGGAGCTCTGTCTTTAACAAAGTACCGAGTCTCTGTAACCTGGGCCACACACAGCTCAATTCCAACGACAGCACAGAGGGAGACCCAGAGCTGGTCATGGCAGCTGGACTGCAGTGGCATCCACAGTACAGCAATGAAACAGATACCTGATCACTTTGGAGTCCTTGCAGACGATGTGAAGCTGGAACATATCCCGACACTCCACGCTTTCCATCATCCTCAAAGGCACCTGTGAGGGAAAGATGTAGGCCATGACAAGACATCACAGAGCAGACACTGCAGCCTTGCCACAGGCCCAGTGCTTGCAGAAGTGGCTCCATCAACAATTGTGAGCTCCTAGTGCAAACTACAAGCTCACTCTGAGGTTTACAAAGCTTCATGACTCGGTGTACAGCATCCTTCAGCAATCACTGCTCTGAATTCTGCTCTGTCCCTGGGTAGTCTCCCACCTGGGCCAGTCACCAACTACACAGCATGCAGACAAGCCCAGGTAACTGTGCCAAACAAAAGCTGCCATAAAAAATGGCAAGTCAAGACAGTGAGAGAATGCCTCAGGCTCCCACTGTCTGAGTCTCGGTTGCTGGACTCCAGGTAATGAGAAGTCTCATTAAAACTGGCTTGTGAGAGACCTTAATGTGTCTTAAACCTGACAAGTTTAATGCATGAATTCAAAGAGAACAGCAAAAGACCTAATTATTACCCAAAGGAAAACCCCAGCCACAAACCAAATTCAGCAGTGAAGAAGCAACTGCATGGCCAGCAGTAATGAGCAACAGCATCGCGCTCAGCACCCTTTAAGAGGCACAGACCACACTAATGGATTATGTCCCTCCTGCCCCAAAATACTGCAAGAGATTCTGGTCCAGGCAGTGGAAACAGTGAGATCCAGACTTACATTGATCACAGAATCCTTGAATTTGATATGAAGCCGGTAGTTGGAGATAGCGATCACAGCATCATTCGCATGGCCAAGATACTCCACTCCCTCACCCTGCAACACAGTGAATGGGACCTGGAAAGGAGACATCACTAACTCAAGACACGTGCAAAGTACTTTGTGCACCATCAGCGCCAGGAGCCACTTCTCCTACTGCTCTGCAGTGCATTTCCAACGGGAAATCATTCACAGCAACATGCTCTTCATGCTCTAATAGCAGACAACAGAATGAAACAGCATGAAACAGCACTAGTACCCACCACCCAGCCCCAAGAGATGTACCTTCTTCCACAGATACCTCAGGAGCCACTGATCACCTCCCGATGGATAATTACCTATGGAGGTGTGACCACAAATGCTACATACATCAGCCATGGGCAGCTAGCACTGAGGTGTTGCACCAGAGCAGCAGGTTTTGTTTTGTGAAGCGTAAAAGCAGCCCTGGTGCCAGCAGCATGATAAAGGACAATCTCAGGCACAGCTCAGACAGGAGACAGGGAGTGCTCAGGGAGGTGCTGGAGTCCTGGAGATGTTTAAGAAAAGACTGGACGTGGCACTTAGTGCCATGGTCTAGGTTGTGGTGTGATATTAGGTCATGGACTGGGCTTGATGATCTTAGAGGTGTTTTCCAGCCTCAACAGGTCTATGATTCTGTGTTTGGCCCCACTTCATGCAGAGCCTAATGTGATCAAAGTCCACTGCCTCAAGGCAAAGTGTCCTATATATGATCCTGCTATGTCATTTGAATGGAGGGGGCTCTTAGCAGCACTGTCAGACTCACTGGTACCAAAGCCAGGTAAGTAAGCAAATCAAAGGTTTCACTTAGTTTCTGCTAGCAAGGCTGTTAGAGAATCTCTGTGTAGAGTTACCTGTAGGACTGAGGAAACTTTATTCGAGTTCAACAAGGATGAGTGTCCAACATGTGCACAAGGGTCAGCCAAGTGCAGATACAGTCTGGGTGAAGAACAAACTGAGAACAGCCCTATGGAGAAGGACTTGGAGGTATTGGTGGATCAAAAGCTGAGTATGAGCCAGCAGCGTGCACTCACAGCCCAGGGGCCAGCTGTGTCCTGGGCTGCATTTCAGCAATGTGGCCAAGGGAGGAGATTCTGTCCCCCTGCTCTACTCTGATGACACCTCCCCTGCACTGCCGGGTTCAGCTTTGGGTTCCTCAGCACAGGTGAGACCTGGAGCTGTTGGACCAGGGCTAGAGGAGGCCACAGAAATTATCTGAGTACTGGAACTCTTCTGCTGTGAGGACAGGCTGAGAGAGTTGGGATTGTGCACCCTTGAGAAGAGAAAGTTTCAGGCACACCTTAGTGTGGCCTTTCAATAACTACAGGAGGGCTACAGGAAAGATGGGAGACTTTTTACAAGGGCTTGTAGTGACAAGACAAAGGCTACTGGCTTTAACCTAAAAGAGGGGAGATTTCGATGTAAGGAAGAAATTCTTCACCACAAGAGTGGTGAGACACTGGAATAGGTTGCCTGGAGAGGTTGTAGCTGCTCCATCCCTGGAAGCATTCAAGCCCGGGTTGGATGGGGCTCTGGGCAACCCAGTCTGGTGGGAAGCATCCCTGCCCATGGCAGGGAGTTGGAACTGGGTGATTTATGAGGTCCTTTCCAACCAAAAATGTTCAGTGATTCTATGGTTAACGTTACAACTGCATTAGAACTTTTAAGATAAAACAGGTCCAGATAATCAATCAATTGCCTTTCTATTTTTCCCCTATCTGCCTAAACATGCAGCAGCTCTTTTTTAAAGAGGGGATCCTGGCAGACTGCCTGTTTTGACTTTTCTTGTACTAAATAATTTTAAAAGGCAGAACAGCCTAAAATTCACCAGAACCCCTTTTCTTCTGCTAAGCAGACTGCCACCTACACCAGGTGATGTTCTAACCATTTATGCAAAAAATGTCACGAAGATGCATGAGTTCAGCCAGAGCCCTTCACTTGCCAGACAGGGCACCCAGTGAAGCAATTCATTACTCTATAATTAGTACAAGTCAGACCACTCTGTCTTTATTTCTAAGTTGTTTCCATAGCTTGCCTTTATGCTGCCTAAAAATTGAATTTCCTGGATTTCAGACTTTGTGTTGATGACTGTATTAACAACTTCTCTCTTCTGAAGTGATTTGTACAGAAATAACAACCTGAGACTGGCATCTGTCAGAGCAGCCTTTGAAAGTGTTAACTGTAGACATGGCTGGTGCTGAGGGATGTGAGTTAGTGGTGACCTGGCAGCGCTAGGTTAATGGTTGGTCCTGATGATCTTCAAGATCTTTTCCAACCTAGAAGATTCTGTTAATTATCTGACATTAGGAGAATATCCTCTCTTTATTTCTGCAGTTGATTTCCGCACCCCTGCCAGAGCTGTTTTTAGTTAGCGAGTGTTTCTTCTGCTTACGTGGCTCTTTCACACAGCAACAGAAGGAAGACAGAGCAGCAGAACAGAAATGAGAAGGGAAAACTGCAAGAACTGACAGAGGGAAATCCTGGAATAAACTGACAGGTGTCTGAACACAGCTTGTTATGAAGCCAAGGGTCTCCTTTTAGACCTCACTTTGCATAAGGAGAACAACTCACTGAACGCAAATCACCCTCTGAGATGAGTGAACTACATGGCCCTCCATACAGAAGGCTAAAGCAGATTCTGCTCTTCTTCATGTAGTCTCAGTTCAGCTGCCTCCCGCAGGCCACAGACCTGCAGCCTTGACCCCGTGTGACTCCTCAGCCCACATTTGCACCAAGTCAGTCCTCCTGTCACCACAGCTCAGCCCTTGCTTTGATCAGCATCGTTTACCAAGATGATGCCAATTAGAGCAAACTCCAGTACCGCATCAGCAGTGAGAAGATAGGTGAGCCTGGCTCCAGCCATTGGAGGACTACGAACACTGGAACGTGTCAGTGGCCTGGCCTACGTTAAACGAAGTGACCAACACCCAGAGGATTTGGCTCCTACAATTCTGCCTGCATCGCACAGCAGTAACAGCACCTGGGTCTCTTTCAAAGGCCTTCTGCAGCAGGGGTCTGGCACCATATGGATGTTTCTCCTTCCAGCAGCTCTGCAGCAGGAGAATGCCAGGAGCATTGTGTATCAGGGACAGATCAACCACTGCAATTGCAGACTCTGGCTACCCAGAGCCCAGCCCAGTCCTGATGCTCGACCTGTCCCTGCAAACATCTACCTGCTGCAGAGCGCTACAGGGCCAGAAGCACATCTTGTCACTGCCAGCACAGGCAGAGGACAGGGAATACCCAGGACAGCACTGTATTGCATCATGCTCCAGCCGTGTTTCCAAGCAGCAGATGCGATGCTGCACACATCACAGCATCTTGGCAGGGCTGGCAAGGCAGGGCCAGGATGTACAGAACTGCCGTCAGCAGCCTCCACACACACGGAAGGATCCGCCGGACCGAACGTGACCTGCAGCATCAGCCAGCCCACGGCCTCCAGAACACATCCTGGACTGGAGAGCTGCTCTTAAGGTTTCACACTACAGGAGTTGAACCTGACACATCCCAAAGCTGTTTTGGTTTTGTTAGGTCCTTACCTGCAATGATTCTTCCTCCTTTACAAGCTCTTTAGGGGGGAACAAGTCCTTGGCCTGGATATACTCCAAACTGGGAGGGCCCTCCTCGCCCTGTGTTGCAAACAAAACACACATTAAGACAGGCTCAGCCAGAACATGGTGTGAAAAGCCAAAAATTGAAGCTGCTGGATACTCTTGGCACCTCGACACCTTGGAGACCCCCTGGACCTGTATATGGAAATACTTGTTCTGCTGCCAGACCATGCTTTGTGTGCAGCAGGACCCCAGCAGTTCCTCTGGCTTTGCTGAATACCCACAGCACAGCACAAGACTGCAGCAGGACTCCAAGTGCTGTTGCTTTCAACCATGTTGTGTTTGGAAAACACATAGATACACTCTGACCACACACAGGACCTTGGAAAGATGGGACAGTAGCTGATCCCATCAAACATTAGTTACCCCAGCACCTTCACCATGGCACCACAGCGGAAACACCGTAACACTGAGGGTTTTCAGCTCTGACCTGCTCTTCCTCCTGATGTTCCAAAGGATTTGCTTTCTTGTGGAGTTTTCGTTTTCCCCCTTAGCCCAAAGAAATGTGGGAAGAGCCTGAGGCTTTTTATGGAGAACACGCAAGTTTGAATCATAACCCTGTAACTACATCTAAATACATCCAACTCACACTCCGTGTTACTGATGGGTGACAGCACCCAAGCAGGGCACCCATCCTCAGGGCAGCTGGACCTGTTTTGTCCTGTTCAGACAGACACTTTGGGAAGCCCATGGAGCCTCCGAGAATGGTCTGGGAGGACACACAAAGCCTGAACACACGATCCTTGGAAAAGAGAGAATAGTCTCACTTAAGGACCTGTGATTCTTCAGTCCCTCACAAAATCTCTGTACAATTTTCACCAACCTCACCCCATAGTCTGTCAAACCCCTGGGGCTCTGCACAAACCAGCAACACCTAGACAATCAGCTGAGATGGTCAGTGCTTGGGAGCCCAAGACCGTGTTAATTCCACAGGTATTTGGTGTAGGAACGTTCAGTTCAGAATGTCTCTTGTTCTCTAACTCTAGCTCCTTAATCTTCCAGCATCTATTAGGAAACAGTCTGTTCCTCAAGCATCCCATAATATTTTTAAACGAAATGTCTCTCTGGGTAAGTCACCCACGACAGAATGCTCAATTCCAACACAAAACAAACCCTTTGGGCTCAGTTATGATTCAAATGAAGCAGAATCCTCTCATGTTGCTGACAGACACTCAAATCTCATCAGCCACAGGCACAGCTCAGCCTGCAGCACTTCCTGGAGCACAGACTGGGTCCTCACACAGACCCTACAAAATCCACCTCCTCCCCAGCCCTGCAGTCACCTCTAGGTACCACAAAATTCAATGTCAACACCAGCCAGAGGCAAAGGCCCTGCCCTTCCTCACTCCCTACTAGGTCTCTGCGTGAGGCTGTGAGGAACATGGGACACACAACACACCTCCAGCAGCCATCACTTACTGGAGACCATGGAGGGGGGAGCTCAGGGACCTCTCCACCAGCAGCTCACTCTGACACTGAGGCACTAATCTAGGAGAGCACAAAGGAAAGGTGTCTCTGTGGTGGTGCAGCAGCACATGAGCAGAGATCCTCTCCCATCATCGCTTTGCCGCTTACAAAGAAATCCCAGTGAGCAGCAGCAACTGAAGCAGGGCAGCTCAAGATCTCCACCAGCTTGGGTGTCCTTGAATCCCTCCTCGCCTGCAGCAAGGGATGGGCGGGAGGCTGAGCATCTCCTCCTGCCACAGCCCTGTCCCAGTGCATCAGCAGGGCAGGGGACTCAGACTGCATCCCCCCTTCACAAGCAGCCAGCTCCTGACACCCTCAAAAGCCCATTTGACCACAAGTCCTTCTTGGGGGTGGGTGTATTTCTTTAAGAAGGGGCATCAGATCTCCTCTGAGAAAGAAAACTCCTCTCCCCACAGGTATAAGACACACGGCTCCCACCGTATCACCATCCTGGTAGCAACATCAGCACAGGAGGGGGTTCCTGCTCTCCATGGCCATGGTGGGAGCACAGGGCTCCCCTGGGGTTGGCTACTCTCACAGGGAAATTTTCCAGCTCCAGACATGGACTGCCTGGAGCCTGTGTGGCAAGGCACAGCTCACCCGGGCCTTCCAGCTGACTGGACCCGGGCACGGCTGTGCCCTTAGGCCAGGGGCCTCCGTGTCCTCCGGAGGCACACGGGAGGGAGGAGACGGGGATCCCCAGGTCAAGAGGATCCGCACTCACAGCCCGGCCTCAAGGACAGGCCTGAGCCGGGGCAGCCAGCTCAGCACGGGAGCTGTGGGGAGAGGCTGGAATCCAGCCCCGCTTGCACGGAGAAGAGGAACAGGGGGAACAAAAAACCCAGCAGCACTTACAAAGCAGTTGAGCATGGAGCAGGAGACGCGGCCTGGCAGACTCATGTTCATTTCCCAAGGCGGCAGCTGGGCCGGGAAGGCACAAGCAGCATCTCCTTCCTCCGGGAGCCTTCTGCTGCTGCTGCTGCTGCTGCTGGCGGCAGCGGCCCCGCGGCGCTGGGACTGCGGCAGCCTGCCCGCTGCACCGCCAAGGGCAGGAGCATCCCTGCCGCCCGTGACCCCGGCAGGTGCCCGCTGCCGCCTCCGCCGCTCGCTCGGTGCAGCTGACAATGGAGGGAGGGAGGGCGGAGGACGGACAGACTCCACCTACCTCCGAAGGCCGCCGAGCACAGCTCTGCCATCTGAGAGTCTCCCTGAGAGGAGAGACAGAAAATGGAGAGCCCGACCGGTGCACTGGCCCTCTCCTCCCCATCCCGACACCATCCGCAGTGGTTGCCAGCGGGCGGGTGTCGGCGACGTGGTCACATCCTCGCCCAGTTGCCAACCGGAGAACGAACAGCTCACTGGGAGATGCCGTCTGGCCCGTGGGTCTCCTCTACTGGCACCTGCCTCATGCTGCACCGATGGTGTGTGGGAACAATAGCGGTGGGGAGGTCTTTGTGTCCCAGCACTGAGCCCTTCCGACCCGGCTGATGCTTGTGGGTGCTCAGCTGGGAGCGTCTTGCTCCAAACCTTCACGTGCTGATCCTCTCGCCTTCCCTCTGCCTGCTCAGGAGGACAAAGGGACTGCCCAGTGCTGCCTTGCTGCTGCACCCTCCCCAGCCTTAAATCCTCCTTTCAGGAGCTCCCATGCGTGCAGGGAGTAGCTGGATGGCTCCGAATTCCACCAGCATCCATGTGCCAGAGCTTGGTCCCTAGCGTGGACAGAGATTCCCAGGGCCACAGTACCCTTGCTGACTTTCTCTAGGCAGCCTGGGCTGGTGGGAGGTGTCCCTGACCATGGCAGGGAGGTTGGTACTAGATGATCCCAACCTATACCATTCTGTGACTGCTTGGATGGTTAAATCCTGTGGGAAGTTTTAGCAAGGGTTGCAGATCTCAGGGAAATGTCCCTGGCGCAGAAAGTGCAATGTGGAGACACCCAGCGCCCCCCCAGGAAGTGACTTTTACTGCCTGTTGTTTGTCAACTCTGGGAGCAAACAGCTATCCAGGTCACAGCCAGTCTCAAAAGCTGCAGGAGAGCAGCCTTCTGGACAATGCCATCTCCATTTCCATCACCAGCAGCTCTCCACATCCCACCACTCAGTCAGACTGAGTATCTCTGTCTCATAATACAGAATTAAACCCCTGTCCTCCTTCAACTCTTCAAGGCCCAAGCCCAACTATTTTGCTCAAATCATACCAGCGTTTTGTATTCCTGCACCCTCAGAGCATGGCCCGGAGCCATTAAGTTCCTCTTGGATGTGGTTGCCCCAAAGCCAGCATAGCTCTACCTAGCAACACTACCAGCATTACCAAAAGGTTTTTCTCAAGTCAAACATAAAATGTGGGTGTTTCTCTGCAAAACCCACTGAAGATTATTCTGATCTGTTCTGACCAAGGAACAGCCTTGTAATACCCATTCCTGCACCTGATGTCACCTCACATCAGTGGTGCCCAGGCAAAAAGCCATTCAGTGAACTCCCTCATGGAGAAAACAATCACAGGTCATATGGGCTTCACTGGTCAGATAAAGCTCTAGAAGAAAACGTGACCATGTCTGAAAATGAACCATGAAATCCCATTGCCTGCTCAGCTCCATCCCCATTCCACCACTGAGGTGGTGCATGATGGGTGAACATCAGGCATTGTCTAGCCTCAGGAGCACCCAACTCCAGCTAGCACCCTCAAACCAGGATGCATCTGTATCACAAGGAGAACAGAGGGTTGTGGACCTGGTAACGGGACTTGTCTTGGCCAAACCTGAGAGGTAGGAGAGATGTCCCACTCCCCTCCCCCCATGCTCTCGTCTGGGGTGAATGCTGAGAAACCAGAGCATCAAAAGGTGGAAGGAACCTTCTATACTGGAAGGTTTAGCAATAAAAACTAACCCCTTTTTATTTTCTTTGCCACGCATCAGGAGAAAAGCAACAAAGCACGTTGACGGCAGCTGAAGAACAGGAGTCTCTCAAGTAGAGCCAAAGCATTCATCGCTATTAAACATACTGTAGGCAAACGACACACACTCAGTGTTTAACACAAACATGGGCAAGCAGGTAAGAGGTTTGCACTGACCCACAGTGATAGTTTCAGGATCAGCACTCAGCTCAGTGCCTGGCACAGGGATGGTTTCCAGCTCGAGTTGCAGAAGGACCTTTGTAACCCTAAGCTGCAGCTGTGCAGAGTTAAAAGGTTGCTCAGCAGATCATTAGTTTGAATTTCCAACCTAAGCTGACCCGAACTTCCACAAATAGATGTTCTCCAGCTTTTACTGACATATTTTTGCACTTCTGGCATTAGAAAAAGACTCTTGTGGCTTAGAAACTTCTGCCTGAGAGCTGAGCCTGGTGCAGAGCAGCAGCAGACTTTGTCCTGAAGCTCAGCAGCATCTCAGGCTCAGAGTCCCAGGAGGAACCAGATTCAAACCCCTCTGCTTTCACCTCTTCCTCCAATAACTCACCAAGGACCTGCTCTCCTTTCCATTCCCTCATCCCCATGAGGACAGAAGTGGTGGCTGTGAGACCACAGGGTGCTGCGTAGCCTGGCACAGGAACACCAAGTGTCCACAGCCCTCATTTCACTGGCTTAGCCTGAGGATTTTCTAAATGCCACCTTAGATGACTCCCTGGCTGAACAGCTGGGACTTGCCCTGTTATCACTAATGACCACAGACCCAAGGAGGAGGACAAGGTTATTTTCACAAACTGGGCTCCACTGAGTGTCGTGCATACACACGGTCATGCAGGAGCAGAGAGGAAACTCCTTCGTTGTCTCCCAACCACAATCCTGAAGGTTTCGTGTACTCTGAGGAAGAGAGGGGCAAAGTGTAACAGGAGCACTATGTTCTTAAGGCTGGTTGGCAGGAATTAACTCTTGTTTTTCTCCCACTAGCACTGCATGCTTCATGCCGCAAGTGGTTCTCACCTGTACTGCTCCTCCCACCCCTCTGCTTGCAACCTCTCTGAGATCCCATTCTGCAGCCTCCAAAGGAGACAACACCCCCTATTGCAGACACTCTTGGAAGCACCACGAGGTCATCCTGCAGCATGAAGGTTCATGCGGATGTGCTGCCATGTGGTTCCACAAGCTCAGAGAATCCATACTGGGAGTATGGGATGGCCACAGAGATGCTGAAGTGTAGGAACTGGTTATACAGATCTTTTTACAGGTGAGGGAAGAGATGGGCTTTTAAAAATTTGTCCTCTTTTTCCTCAGCAGATACCTACATCAGGGCACGACGAGCTGCACTTGGTCATGTATTTCTATTTCCACTGCCTACACAGGGGATCTACCTGAGCTGATGCAGAGAGGTGACTAGCTGTGGCCGAAGGGACTGCTTATTCTGCCTCCTCCACTCCTGTTGCACAAAGGGCATCTTTGTTTTAGGACCCTCTACAAAAATAGTTCATTTTCTCAAAGCCTAAGGAGGTCCTGGGATGAAGTGAAAGGCTGCTGAGCCTCCGAGGTGACCTCCCAGAAACAAATCCCTCAACTTGAGCAAAGAGAAGTTACTGTTTTATGCCATCCCAGTCCTGATGTACAGGGTAAGTGCCACCCTTTCATCCTTACAGGATGACAGAAGAACTTACTGCTCTGTAGTAGTGTATTTAGGAGCTGTTCAGAAAGCTACCCAGTGGTCAGCACCCCACAGAAACATGAAAGACCAACCCTTTGAGAAGATCAAGGGCCATCAACTCCATATACCAGCAATGGGGACGAGGAATGGCTGACCTGCAAAACCCCTCCAACACCAACAGTCCTGATCCCCTCCAAAGGCTAAGAACTAGAAATGCAGATTTCTACAGCCCTACAGCCCCAGTATGCCCAGTAGGAAGAAGAGAGGCTGCTGCTGGGGGAGTTGTAGAGTGTGTGGTAAGGGCTGAGCCCTGAGCTGCTGGCAGCCACCTGCACAGACCTACCCATCAGGTTAGTTTTAAGTAACATATTAAGGTACTGGGTGCTCGTTAGAACTTCCATTAGCCAGAGTTAAGGATTAAACCACCACTACTGTTGCTGTCTTCAAGGTCACTTTGAGCAGCACCTAGTCTTTAGGGAAGAAAAGAGGGGAAGCAAAGCAACAAAGCTCTTAACCGACAACAGACCAAGCACTTGCAGCAGCAGACAAGGGAGAACAGCTGGCGACCCGTGTTTGCTGTGATGCTGAGTAAGGCAGGAACTTTGGGGCTTCCAGAGGGCATTAGTGCTGTGCCCTCTGAGGGTGGTGATCATGTAATTAAGTGTTCTGTGTGCCTGCAGGGGAACAGGCTTCCCAATCAACCCTCCCAGCAGTTGAAGTCCAGCCTGAGGGTTAGCAGACAACCCCACAGAGTTAACCGGCCATTAACCAGCACCTGACCTCTGACCCTCCCGGCAAACCTGTGTTTGACTCAGAAGTCACAACTCTCCAGAGAGGTCACAGAAGGACTCCAAGAAGGTTGTTAGGAGTTAGATGAGCTCTCTACCTCCAGCTGCTGCCAGATGCTCAGGTAAGTAGGTGGAGGCAAGTGCTTGTTTCTACAGCTCACAATTACGAGTTGGTTTCTCTCCCTTGCCATGGTTGACAAGAAGTCTACACTCCTGCCCAAAACAGTGGGTGCAGGTTGTGTTGTCAGTTGGTGTGAGGGGTTTTTTCCAAAAGGAAAACAATTACAAAAATATCAAAGGAGTGTTACACCCCCACACTAAATCCTTCTCAGAAGGTCCTTCGAAACTGTGAAGTAATCTTCAGGTAATCATAAGTAACAGAAGACTCTTATCTAGAAGAAACCAAACCATCTCTGGTTACAAACAAGGGTATGCCATGACCAGGTCAGAATAAGTGCCTGTCAACTCACAGGAAAGGAGCAGAGTGCAAGGCAAAAGCTCCCAGGTTTTACTATGTCCAAAGCTCCAGTCCACACCCCTCTGAAAAAAATACAGGTCCAGAAAGGGGTAAAAAGGATAAAAGAGGTTCTTTACAGAGAAGAATTTAAAGAACTAGAGCTCTTCAGACAGCCAATGAGAACGTGACAGCGATCTGCAAGATCCCAAAGGGCACAGATATGCTGTCAGGCAGTACCACACTTCACTGTTACTGCCAGTATGAGAACTGGAGACCATCAACCAAAACGTGGGGCAGGTTCAAAACCAAAGCAAGAGGGGCTACTCTGCACAACTTGGCAGCAAACCGTGCAGCAATTGCGAATCTTTCCTTGAAGAGCAGAGAGATGAATTCACAAAAGGAAAAGCTACCAAGGGCTTATAAAACACAAAATTATTTCTGGATTATGAAGTCCCTGAGCCATATGCCAGAGACGCCCCCCCACCCCAGCTCTCCCTGCAGCGCTCAGAAGTGATCAGTGGGGTATATGACCAGCCTGACCTTCAATGGACCCAGCCTGGCCTTTCCATATTACCTAGAGGGAAGCTGGATTCATTTTCTATGTCTTTGTTCACTTTTTAAATCCATATTTAGACAGATTTGCATCTCAGACCCATACAGAGAAGTTGCTGGGTTTCAACACCGGTTTGGGACCAGTGCACACATGGGGTGTGAGATACCTTAACCGGGTGAAAACCAGGACATGTCATCTCTCCACTCCAGAGCAGCCTCCTCAACCTGAAACATGGCAAGAAGCAATCCCAACAAAAAGCACAAGAGATCTTGAGACAAAAGCAAGGAGGATGGGGACATGTACAACTACTAGAGCTGATGGTTCAATTAATGCAGAGAGCACATTCCCTTTTCAATTCCAGTTGTTAATAGATCACACAGGGACAATCCCATAGGAGACATCACTATTTCCTTGAGCAGACTGCCTTTTTTTTGTTCCTTTAAAACATGTTTAACCTAAATTCTTTTATCCTCAATTTGAATTTCCAACCTTTTGACCATTTCTGCTGTTCTTCTCTGCACTCCTTCCAATGCAACGACGTGCTGCTGGCAGCGATGAGCACGAAGCTGATGATAATCCTGTTGCTGCAGCAACACTCAGGCTCCCGCCCACCCACAGCCCAGTACACAGATCACCAGGTCCCTTCAAATCTTGGTTCAAATGACTGCCCCAATGACACTTTCATCATATCTTCCAACATTCCTGGTCTCCAGGTTTCTTCCCCTCAGCAGATCACCCATATCTTGGGTTATTTCTTGCTGGAGGCAAGAGAGTCACTTTATCTGAGTTTATCAGCAATCTGGCTGTGTTTCAGTCTCTCCAGATGCTTTCAATACCAGATTTTTCTGTGACTAACTATTGTGAAATTCCTGCTACTTTGGTGGCACCAGAGCCCGTTATTAACAGGATGTTAAATCTTCACCAAGAGATGACAGAGGAACAGAATGAGACCCCCCCATCCCTGCATTAAGTTCTAAAGTAAAAATAAATCAGGAAGCCACAAAAAACCAGATGACATTGTCAGTAGTCCAAGGAGGCAGAAGGGGATTCCAGTCTCACTTTTTCCCCTCCAGTATATTCCAATAACAAGTTTAGGAGTGAACTTATCCTGACAACAAGCATCTTGGCCACATGAACAAATATTTATATTATTATTACACATCACACACAATCCTACAGCACCCTTATTCCCCATTCTCATATTGATTCTCACAGATTTAGTAGCAGTGCAAATTTGGACACACGAAGGAAGAATAAAACCACCTCTGCAGAGGACAGAGGCACACTACAATGTTTACTCACCATCCTCAGAGTCCGTCCAAAATCTCCTGATTCAATCACAGTTCAGTCTCTTCTTTTTCTTCCACTGGTCTCACCTGCAGCACAAAGGAGACAATGCAGAGCACAAGTTTAGGTCATCACTGGTTAGTGATTCTCCAGCATGAGCACAGGGGGGAGAAACCCAAAACAGAGAGGAAAAAAACCCTGTACCCATCACTGTGAACCTCTGGTTATTTCCTTTTTCAGTAGCATCACAGAGGAGACACCAAACCCTTTGTGTCAGCCACCCCACACAGACTTGTTACCCATCATCACACAGCACCCGCTACCACAGAGGTACAAAAATCACACTGTGGGAGCCTGAGGAAGGAGGATTTGGTCATTATGGTACAAGGACCTGGGGAAGATTCTTCTTCCTATGGAACTCAAGTGCTTGGAGGAGATTGCCACAGCCTTAGGAGGGAAAAAAAAAACACCTCTAAAAGCAAATCTGGTCCTGCTGAAGAGGCAGGTGCTCAAGTGCCCTGCAAACACCAGCAGCTCCCTCTGCTAGCAGGTGAACTGGCCACAGGAAAGGAAAAGCCGAACAGCAACATCTGAGCAAGGTCCTGCTCTGAGAAAAATGTTTCCAATAGCACTGGATGATCCCACAGGTGATTCTGCACTTTCCAAAAGAGACTCTTCCTTGTGGTTTTTAGATCTTTCCAGTATGGGATCATTTGAAATCCAATGTGTGTTTCTTCTGTCCATTTCGGACCCCTTATTCTGCTCTTCCTACCCCACACAGGGGACTGAATTACAGGCAGTAAAACACTGACATCAGTAGTGGGCATTGGAACCAGAGACTGTCTAAACGTCTCATCCAACATACCTTGGGTTGGGAATTACTTCCCCTTCTGCCACTGAGGAATCAGGTTGGCTACAGGGGAGTTTCTGAATCCCCGCTTAAGGCTTTTCTTCCACTCAGGGATTTCTTTCCCAGCCCAAAATTAACTCTGGTTTGACACCCACAGGTCAGAAGGGACAGTCCAGCACTAAGGAATCAGGTTTGAAATGAAATACTCATCGTGAGGCAGCAGCACCCAAGTTCCTTCCTCAGCGCTGCTAAGAGACACGGGAGGGAGCTCCCACCCTGCTCCAGCCATGCTGCCAGGTAGGAATTCTTACCCTTGCACATTCTCAATTTTGCACATTCTGCCACACACTTGATGAGGAAGGGGAATTCAAAAATGATTTAAAACTTGTGCATTGTATTACTTCCCTATTTTCCTGAAGCTGTGTTTAAATGTGAACAACCTCACAATAGGAATCAACCTTTTTAACTCGGAAGAGCGAAATACTGCAGCATCTCCCTCTGAACCCAGCCTTAGCCTGTCTCTTTGAAATTAAAAAAGCCTTTTTCTCCACTATTTAACAAGATGACCCCACATGTCAGACTTCACATAGAGAAAAGAAAGTCTACTAGCAGCTTACTGTGCCACTGGGAAAGAGTCACTGTCAGTGACTCACAACTGAGGTGCGAAGCCCCATCAGCAAGGGGAGCACAACATTATGTCTAGTCTGTCTGCTAGTCTGAAGCTACAGGAATTATTGATCACGCCCAGTGACATATGAGCACCTTTCCTGCGGCACGGTGCATACCGACTGATTCAGTCATTGCTAACGGCAACTTCAGCTTCTCTCTTCCCTCCTTGGAAAGTCAGGAATTGCTAGAAACTGCGACTTGCTGCCTACGTCATGTTTGAGGATGTTCCTCCTCGCTCCCATCCCCCAAGCTGCCCCAGATGCCCAAGAGGAAGGCAGCTCACGACAGCAGTATTAGCTCAGTCCGCAGGAATGCTGCCACTCGGAGGAGTGGGGATGAAGCTGAAAGAGCTCCTGAGGGTTTATGGGGTGAAAGAAGCCAGGATTTACCACAGAAACCAAAGTGCTGCTTGTACCACCAAGGAAAACCCTGGGCTGCCAGCACTACCCCAGTAACACCTAACCCAGCCCACTCATCTGTAGGCAACTTCACTGTGTACTGGTGCAGCTCCACATGCTGCTCTTCTGGGTCCCAGAGGTATCACCCTGTTTCAAGGCTGGCTGTGGTCCTCCTCCTTTCAAGGAGTTTGACTTCCAGCCCAGTGGTCTCCAGTTGTCAGGAGGGAAGATGGCAGCTGTCCTACGTGCCCAGTACTGCTGCTTGACACCTCTCTGGGCCGGCACCAGCCACCTCTCCTGCACAAGATAGACACGTGGTTTTGCAGCAGCTCAAGGACTTGCTTTTCCCCATCTAGGAAGTTGTTCTCCCTCAGAACCCAAGCCAGAAGGTCCCCAAAGATCTCAGTCACAGGGGATGGGCTGGAGCTGGCCACCTGCTATGCTCATTCAAGACAGAGGCTGATGCTGCTGAACTAAATGAACAGGAGCCCAGAGACAGTGAAAAGCAAGGCAACAAGGATGAAACCAGAGACAGACTAGCACAATGCCCTTTCACACACGGATAGAAACCACTGACAGCCCAGATTCTCAAGCAACTCAGTGCCCATGCAGTCACAGGCAGAGCCTAGGGCCTGTGCCCCACAGCTGGGGGCCAGCAGAGCTCGGAAGCCCCCTGCCCTCCCCATTGCTCAGCTGGACATGCTGATGAGGCCAGCAGGGTTACGCTGCCCCACACACCTTGCCTGGGGGAAGGAGAGAAAAGAATGCACTTCACTTGAGCATTTTTATAGCCTGTATCCTACCCTGGGACTATGCTAATCTCAGATCCAAACCCTCAGATAATAAGGAAGTGTCAGAACTGAGAACACTCATAAAAATCTCCATTTGCTCTGCTCGTAGTCCTCTTGGCTGCGTGACTCACGCGAGTCACTGTACCCTGCATTACACAACCATGTTGCTTCCCCCAGGGATCTTTGTGGCCAGGACTGAGGCCACAGCCAGCCCCAAACCTCTGCCCTAGTTTGCTGCAGATGGCACAAGAGATGCGGAGGCTGTGAGGAAAGAGCCTGGACAGAAGCACAGAGCTGTGTGTCTCCTCCAGGATGACCAGCCAGCACCTGACTCAATTCCACAACCAGTGACTGCTCTGTTTTCTGAGAGACTCTGGGCTCCAGGGCTCTGCACTGCCTCCCAGGTACAAGTCTAGGTACAATACAATCTGCACAAGCACTGGAGGAGCAAACAAGGTTGTCAAAAACCAGAAGGAACATTTACCCTCTCTCTCTGCCTCTCCATGTCTCAGAGGTGCCACTAAAGCAAATCGCTACTTCAGCAACCTGGGTGTATTTACAGACTTGTGAAAAGCTCGGCAGGGCTTTGAGTAACGAGGAACCTTGCAGGGATGAGGGAAGGATGCCACAGGGATGCTTTGCTGCACGGAGGAGGGAGGGATGGAGAGATACCCGACAGGGCACACAGGGGTACTTCACACACACCTGGAGCTTTAGACAGCTGGGGAATGCAGCAAACACCGATTACAGCCTCCAGCCTTGTTAGTGCTGCTGTGCTGGGATTCTTGGTGCCCACCCCAGGCAAGGTGGGTGGCCCCTCTGGTAGCTCCCGCTTCCCGCTACAAGACTTCTTTATTAATTGCTCAGAAAACTTGGCCAATTATTTGCAGCTAGAGCAAAGCTTTCGGCACTCAATGCCTGCCTCAGGCAGCGATTTTGGTTTCAGCTAAAATGGTAAAGTCCTGCATGCACTTAATGGGGAAAAAACAAGTCCCAGTGTTAAACTGGGAATGTTAAGAGAAACAAGCAGCAACCCTATTAGCCTTATTTTGATCCCAAATGGAACACAAGAGCCACCTCGAGCCTCTCAACTAATTAGAGGCTAAAAATATAACTGGCAGACCGCACAGTCGCACACAAATCAGACTGTATGGGCAAAAATTTTTAGGCAAAAATCACAGGTCCGAGGGGCATTTCTAATGAAGGTCACTACCCACTGGTCTTCAACAAATAACTGTCACTGAAGAATAACTATAAAAAAAAATGGGAAGATTGGGCTACCAGAGCTTGGGAATGGCACAGGAACACCAGATGAGGATGACACACTGCCAAAGAATTCAAATTGCAGCGCTAAGTGCTCATGGTTGAACTGCATTATAGGTATGATCGGAGGGAAGGGCTTAATCCAGAGAGCCAGAACTGCCCACAAGATGAAGGGCTGGGAGAAAACCACAGGTCATGTAATTCAGGGGACCCCACAGTCACCTCTGCATGAGCTACTGGACAAGGAGCAGGCAAAAAGTCTGCTGCAGTGCTAAATAAAAGTAGGGAACAGCAAAGGGGGTGAACTGGTGGCATTTCTGTCCCCAGCACTGCTGGAACCACGTATGCAAGTGCTTTCAGGTGACGACAGCTAAGAGAGCAAGCACCTCTCCTATGGGGACAGGCTGAGGCAATCAGAGCTGTTGAGCCTGCAGAAGTGAAGGCTCCAGGGAGACCTTATAGCAGCCTTCCAGTACCTGAAGGGGCTACAGGAAAGCTGGAAAAGGACCTGTTAAGAGGGGTTCTAGTGATAGGACAAGGGAGATGATTTAAAGTTAAAAGATTCAGATTAGATTTTGGGCAGAAATTCCTCCATGTGAGAGTGCTGAGGCACTGAAATAGGTTGTCCAGGGAGACTGGGGCTGCTTCATCCCTGGAAGTGTTCAAGGTCAGGCTGGATGGGGCTCTGGGCAACCCGGTCTGGTGGGAGGTGTCCTTGCCCACGGCAGGGGGTTGGAACTAGATGATCTGGGGCTTCTTCCAACCTAAACCATTCTGTGATCTTATAAAGCAGAGACAAAGCCCATCTAGTGATCCAAAACTGGCCAAGCTTGCATCTGCCACTTAAAAAAAGAATGAAGAGAAGCCTTGTTCAATATGTTTAAGTATTTAGGCAAAGTACAGTCAGCTCTGGGCAACTCTGCTGACAAGGACATAACTCAATCCAATTACTGTAGATGAAGTTTCAGAACTGGATAAATTCCATCATGCTTTTTCCCTGAGCTGTCCTTTTTACAGCTTAGAGAACTTAAAATGGATCAGATGGGGTTTTATTACTCCCATCCAGGTCTGAATGGTGAATCCCCACAGGTTGCTGAGAGCACAGAGCAACAACCTCAGCACACCCCTCCTCTGGCTGCTCCTCCCAGGGTGATGGGTGGTTTGGGATTACAGACTGAACCTCATGTTCAGAGGCAAACTACCTGTGAGGTGCGGGGAGGATAAGGGGTATGGTCCCAGGGCACCAGGGACCTGCCATGGCAGGGAGCTGCGCATTCATTACCCATCCTGAGTACCAGGGGATAGTCTCAGACCAGAAGGGAGCAAGACATGGACTTCACCTCACTTGTAAACCCTTCCTGTCCTTAGACTGTCCAGTCTAAGAGGCAATTCATGATGAAAACACCCTGAAAAATGTTTTCCTTCATATCTAAAACTGATCAAGACCACTCTAAAGACCGGTTAGGCTCCTTCTGCATCCAAAAGAGGAACATGCAGGTTTCAAACAGGGGACTGCACCCAAGAGAGAAGACAAGGACATACAAAGCAGGTCTTCGCAGGTCTGCAGAGACATCACAGAAAGCCAGAAACACTCCTCACTACACAGCACCATCCTACAGGAGAAATTAACTTTCTGGTCCTCGAAACACACTCAGATTTGAGTAGAGCTTTGCTAGTCATCAGGCACACTCTCCGAGGCCATGTCCAGAGCCATGAAGGTGGCGGGGGTGGATAATGCTGGGGCAGATGATACAGCCCTGCCTGACTGATAACTTGGCACTGAGAAGCACAGAACCAGAACCAGCCCATGTGTGTTCCAGCTGCAGAGGAGGCTGGTTGAACTCGTGTGTATGCGGATATGGATATGACTACAAAGAGCACAGAGCAACAGGAGGAGAGAAATCAGAGCCACACTGGGAGGGCAAATCCCCAAGGAAGTGCTGAAGGAGTGGCAGAGCAGGGAAGAAAACAGGCAGAACAAGTTTGGGGAAGTGATTTCAGAAACACAACTGCTGTGGAGTCAAACCTCCTGAATGGTGAAGGAGTGAGAATAATGTGGAAGTTTTGCCAAGCTCGAGGTTTCTGCAGCAGTTCTAGTAGATCAGGTGAGGCAGGCTGAGGTGAGGGACTTCAGTCCAAGTGGGCTACGTACACAGAACTCACCATGAAAATGGAAGAAAAATCAGCCCCAGGAAGCAGGCAAGAGTAGAGGTGACCTTTGCCTTTAACAAGGAGAAACTACACAGCACAAAGAAGGATTCAAAAACAGGTGAGAGACTAAGGTGGAAAGGGAACAGTGCCACAGGGAGAAATAGACAGGGTCAGAGGCAAGGAGGCAAAGCAGAGAAGAATTTGTGCCTGGTGCAGGGAAAGGAGAACACTATGAGAAATGCAAAGAGATGGTAGGGGCCATAGACACAGGACTTTAGCCCTTTATATTCCAAAGGTCCTTTATAGTAAAAAGGGGAAAGAAGATTGGAGAAGCCAGAGGTGTGTCCAGAGCAGCCACAGACTTAATCCCTGACTAAAGTAAAGCTTTTTTAGCAAAGATCAGAGCAGATACAACATGAGCCTGGCCTTGGAGTGCTGCAATGGATGTGCCGCTGCCAGAAGCGAGAATGAACATGGGAACCTTTGGAAAAGTAAATACGAGAGGGGGAGAGATGGGCTGGAGATGGCAGTGCTTGGGAGAAGCAACACAGACCTCAAGGGCAGAGATGCTTCTGCTTGAGGTAGGCTGCAATGAGGACCTTGGGGCAGGAGCCGTATAGGGGGATAGGCAGGTTTGGGGCCTGTGCTAGTGAATGGTGTTAGAAACAAGGGCTGCTGAAGGCAGAAGCTGTGCAAGAAGGATGCAACAATGTAGGAGAGGGCGTGGAGAGAGCTGGAAGGGAAAAATGGACCAACAAGACCATCAGCATTTGAAAATACCCAACTCTATAGGCTGGGTTGGAGATGGCCGCAAGAGAAGATCTTGCTGCCCATCTCTGTGCCTTCAGATAGCAGGAACCAGTTTAGCCTGGGGACCACTGCACAGCAGTTTATCAGAATTACACAAAAATCACAGAACATTAGGGACTGGAAGGGACCTCGAAAGATTATCTTCCTGCCTGCCACAGCAGGATCCCCTGGATCAAGTTGCACAGGAACATGTCCAGATGGATACTAAACGTCTCCAGAGAAGGAGACTCCACAGCACCCCTGGGCAACCAATCCCAGTGCTCTGTCATCCTCATCATGAAGCAGTTTCTTCTGACATTTATATGGAACCTCCTATGTTCCAGCTTACACCCACTGTCCCTTGTCCTATCACTAGATGACATTGAGAAGAGCCTGGCTCC
>JAOXOE010000827.1:4735208-4756571 GCA_028565055.1 Phoeniculus purpureus
GCCCCGGGCGGGGAAGTTGGGCCCCGCGCTGCGGTGGCGGCCCCATCAAGGCGCCCGAGGCCGCGGCAGGCCCGAGGCAGGCGGTGGCGGGGGGAGGCCCGGGCGGGCGGCGGGAAGGCCCGAGCTGGGGCCGCGGCCGAGCACGGAGCGGGGCCGGGGCCGGTCGCACCTTGACGAGGGAGCAGAGGAGGCAGGCACGGAGGTGCCGCAAGTCCTTCGGGACGGTCTCCAGCGCCATGGCTATTCCGCGCAGGCGCTCAGCGGGGCGAGGGTTGGCCCATCCCAGCCCGGGGGGCGGTACCGGGGCTGGGCCCGGGGGCTCCAGTCGTGGGCAGGGCCGGCCGTGCTGCAGCCCCGCTCACTAGTAGCTTTGGCAGCCCTCGCTGGTCGCAGAGTCACAGAATGATTGAGGTTGGACAGGCAGTCTGCGCTCATCCAGCCCACTCCAGGACCTAAAATCACCACAGCGGCCAGACCAGGCCACTAAGGGCCACAGCCAGCCTGGCCTTCAGCACCTCCAGGGATGGGGACTCCACCACTGCTCTGGGCAGTCCATTCCAGGGTCTGATCGCCCTTTCCGTGAGGAAAGGCTTCCTGACATCCAACCTAACCCTTCCGTGGCAGCTTCAGGCCCTGCCTTCTCGTCCTGGCGCTGGTTGCCTGGGAGCAGAGCCAGACCCCCATCTGGCTAGAACCTCCCTTCAGGGAGTTGGAGTCTCCTCCAGACTAAACACTCCCAGCTCTCTCAGCCTCTCCTTATCAGACTTTTCCTCCAGTCCCTTCCCCAGCCTCGTTGCTCCTCTGGACCCTCAGCCCTTCAATCTCTTTCTTGAAGTGGGGGCCCCAGCACTCGAGGGCAGGTCTCCCCAGTGCCCCGTACAGGGGGAGAATGACATCCCTAGTCCTGCTGGACACATTATTGCTGATACAAAACAGAGTGCTGCTGGCCTTTCATGCCACCTGGGCAAAGGTAGAAAGAACAAAAGGAGTCAAACAGACTGGGTACATGGATAAATATATTAGTAAATAAATATATTTCTGAGCACATCGGCATATTCACACATCTTTGTTTCTATCGGACATAAATACACAGTTTGGCAGATATATAAAACGTGTTCTTCCTCTCTTTTTTTTTTCAGTCTTGTTTTTTGGGTCATAATTTATTCCCAAGCCCCAAGAGCCTCAACAGACTCAGCAAAACAAACTAAAACCAAATAAAACAAAAACCAACAGCAACGAAACAAACCGATATTCACATTTCCGAAGGATCTGAACATGACAGAAGGAAGAGCAAAGGCTCTGTGCAGGAAGGCAGGAGGTCCAGCTGGCCGATGGGTCCCCATCTGAGTGGGGTGGGAGCTCCTCAGAAGACCACAGTCACCAGGGAAGGGCTGGAGCTTCAGTTCCGGATATAGGGAGTATTGGATGGTCTGGCTTCCATCAGGTTTCAGCTAGGACTTTGGATGCAATGAAGGAAAATTAGGTCTGCTTCACTGCAGTGATGCTGAAGAAATTTGGTGGTGGAGCCCAAGGGTACTGAGCACTCAAAAACATCACCTGGAAGCAAGAAGTGCTGGAACAGAGAGGAGCCATTCCCTGTTTTCACAAGATACTAATTCTTCCCTCCCGGGCAGCCAAGGATGGTGGTCCATCGACTGAGGAGAATCTCCAAAACCACCTTTTCAGAGAGTTCCTTCCGCTCCTCCCACCTGAAAACCCACTGAGGCAGACCTGCACACTCTCATTCAGCTCAGCAAACCCCAGGGAAGGGGCCCAGCTTCTGGGATGGCAGTTTTCTAGATGAAAAGGAGCAGCAGCATAACATCAGGAAAGGAAAACACTTGAAAGCAGGGATTGCCCTGCCCAGCCTGGTAACTGGTAATACTGCAGTGGGGTGTGGGAAGGGTGTGTTAGTGCTGACCACTTTCTCCAAGAAGCTCGAGGCTTCCCTCAGATTCAAAGCTCTCTTCTTTTTTTAAGGATGAGAAAGATAGGAGGACTTTTAGACTACAAACTAGACACTTGCTCCTTTGAGACACAGAAATGCAGCCCTGGAGGCTCTCAGCCTTCCTGACTCCTAAAGAAACCACCAGTGGGAGAACCTGGACTCTGTTAAGTTACTGAGCCCTCCAGGATAGCTGAAGACACAGGGAGCTGGTTGAGACAAGCCACAGATGACACGCACAAGAAGTTGAACAGAGGGAGTCTAGACCCTCTCCTGGACTTCCCCCTCTCATTTAAGACTGACTCCTTGGCAAGGGAGAAAAGATTTGAGGACAAGCAAGAAGAGCCTAGAAAGGTTAAAGAGCAGGGGTTGGACTCGATGACCCCTAGAGGTCCCTTCCAACCCGTGTGTCTGTGTACATTCTGATGGGTTCTTTGATGAAAGAAATTTAGCTCTTCTCTACACTGAAAGACCCTGCGGTGGGTTGGTCACAGGAGACAAGAAGTGGTCACGAGCAAAGGAATAATGTGTTTGTTTCAAACTCTGCTACTGGCTGACCTCTAATACCCTCACTTGAATGTCAGCTCACTTGACTGATCAGCAGCTGAGATGAAGATGCCTTTTGCAAAGATGAAGAGCAGCAAACCCCAGCAAAGGAAGACAGAGGCAGGATTATCCTGAACTAGGACTGCATAACCAGTGCAGTCTTGAACTGGAGAAGAAGCTGCTGCCTCAAAGGAAGACACTGAAAGCTTACAGAGCGCTGAGCAGGAGTCTGCCCCCACAGTGCATCTCAAATTGTCAGGAACTGCCCACAGCTCCAGAGCTGTGTCCTCACCAGCGCTTCATAAGCACCAGCACTTAGTGCCATACTGATGGCCACTTCATTGAGAATCCCTTGCTGTATGAAAGCTGCGCTCTAGATGTTTACAATTTGGCAAGTTTCATTTTACTTGGATGTCCCCAAATTATGAGACAGAGGAAACATGAATAAGTGATATTCCCAAAGAAAAGAAAAGCCATGAATGTGATGGAGAAAACAAAACAGTAACCTGAGAGCTTAGTAATATCTAGAAAGTCTCCTCTCTCCATCATCAAAATGTTAGAAAAGGCTGCATTTTGAACAACTCCTTTGCAGGATGATTTCAGGTTTCTCTGAAATATGAAGATAAGGCTGGGGCTCGGCTCTGCAGTTATTATGGACTGTTGTTATATTTGCTGGGGATTTTGGCTGTGTCTTGGGGCCAAGAGGGAGGAAGGAAAGAAGCAAGAGCCATGTGAACTCAAGGATTTTCTGTGACTCCTATGATGGGGGCATCTCAGGTTTGAAAGAAGCTCAACAAATTGCTCATAAGAGGGCTGAGCATCACACCTATTTTGAGGGTAGGTGGAGGAGTTGGAGGATGAGTGAGAGACTTGTTCACATTGCCAGATGAGAGGGTGGATTCTTTGCAGTGGAAAGAGCCTGACCCAGCTCCTTCCAAGAAAAGCTGACATCGTTCCTGTGTCCTCACCTCTCCTGCTGCTGGCAAAACACAGCAAACAGCCGAGATGGCGTCAGCTGAGGGACAAGGAAGGGATCATAAGTGGTGAGAGCTGTTGATTTCCAATGAAGTCAGAAGCAGCACCTTGCAGGGCAGACCTGTAAGTGGTGAGATGGAGAATAGCTTGTTCCTGTGTCTGAAATAAGTGGAAAAATTAAATGAAGAAGTCTGGCTTTTGACCTAAGTGAGGAAATTAAGTCAGGAGCTACCAGGCCACAGAAAGTCATTTCTGCAGCTTTTGGTCTCGAAGGCTTGTTTATTTTTGAAGTGTTTAGCAAAACCTTCTGTGGCATGAACATGCCAAAATAGCAGCTTGCACTCACTCTGTGAGCTCTCCAGCTGGCGACTCCCACGACTGCTCTGAGCGAGCCAGCCCACGCAGACAGATTCCACAGGATGAAGATGGGCTGCCTGTGCCTTCAAAGAAGAAGAGGGCCTGGAGAACACGGCTCTGTATTTGTGTGACCATCACAACGTGGGAATGTGTGAGGAGACCACAGGCGTCATGTTGCTTATTTGCAGTCTGCATCTTGGCGTGGGCCAGGCAGGTCAGAGCTGCCTCTGCAGAGAGCAAGAGGTGATCTCCTCTACCGCTGGTTCACTGAACATCTCTGTCCACTCCAGCTCTCCAGTCAGCAAACGGGCCCGTGTTTTATTAAACTGAGTGTTCATGGACATCCTGGACCTCCTCTTCATATCCTGCATTCAAAGAAAAGGTAAAAGGAAAATGTCAGCCACAACTAGCTGAATGTTCTTGGACTCTGCAGCTTCTGAGGTCTTGATTCTGTGACACAGAAAAAGACGGTGAAAAGCCACCAAGTTTTACCCAGTATTTTGGAGGGACTTTTCTGGCCACCTCCCTAGTTAGTTGATTCCTATAAAATAAACAACTATAAAATGTAAAGATCAGGTATCAAGCTACACACTTAATATTTCAGAAGACACAGGCTATGGGCATGGTGTACCCCCGGGATTCACCTCACTACTAGATGCTTGCTTCAGAGTTTTTTGGTGTTTGGTTTTTGAGGAAAATCTGTAGAGCCGCTTTAAAAATCATTAGCAACTGATTCCTGTTCACACGGTGCTATGGCAAGCACCCTCCAGAGTCAGGGGACGTCAACCACAGAAGCTCCAGGAGAGGTCTGGACCTGGGAGAGGTGGTAGAGCCTCAGATCAGCAGCTGAACTGGCCATGGAGACCACACGGAGCAAAGAGCTGAAGTGGCACACCTTGGCGATACCACAGGGGCATCAGGTTTTAATGGTGGTCTTATGCCCTCTAGTCCCTTCTCCCCCGCCAACTGCAGCAAAGAGCAAAGATACTACATGAAAGGGAATGGTGAAGATGATGAGCTGGAGATGAAGGAGATGGGGAGGATGCTGACAGCGTGCTGTAGGAGGTGAGATTTCCCAGAGAGAGTTCATCAGCCTGTTCTGGGAGCAATCTGACTGTCCTAGGACCAGATCCATGTGTGCTTGGGTGGTTGAGGAAGTCATCTAGCTGTAATCCACGGCTAGTTGTCTGACTTCTCTTAAAAGGACCCACTCAGCATTGCTGGAGGATTGATTCTTCAGTGAAACATGCCCCAGGTATAATCTCCCAGGCAACAAAGGCAGGGACACAGCTTTATGCAAACCCCACCAAGACAAGCTGGTGGAGGTGCTCAGGGAAGTGGCAGAAGCTCTAAGATCCTACAAGCACGGCCATGGCTGCAGGCAGCACGATCCCCTGCGATGCCAGCACATGGCACTGCCAGAACACGTGGAGTTTCTCCAGGGGCTGTGGACCAAGGCTGAGCTTCGCCTTGCAGCAGGGCGAGGTGAGCACACGCCTGGAGGGTGCTGCAGCCCACAGGAACTCCATCAACTTCTGGAAACCCTGGTTTAGGGACTTCCCGAGCCAGAGGGTGTATTTGCATCTCTGCATTTGATAGCTCTTGATCTAGGCTCTCAAATCCATTTTACTTCTGGCACCTCCATCCCCTGGGCAATGAGCACCAGTTTCACTACACCCCGTGTGTTACCTTATGGGCTGTTTTGAAGCTTCTGCTTCCTATTTGTTCTGAGCACCAGGGAGTCTCTCTTATCTGCCTTCTCCTTTGCTCTCCTTATTTCATATCCTCTCATCATCATGTTTTTCCCACATGAAAGTCTCTCTGTTCTTTCTGTCTTCTCAGGAAAACCTCATCGCTGTGACTGTACTCGATACCTTTCTGCACTTCTCCCGACTCTGCTACATCCTTTTTTGTGCAGTGATGACCAGTGGTGGGTGCTGAGCTGTGAAAGCACCACAGACTCACACAGCTGCATAATGGTCCCACGTTCCTTTTCTGCTACCTCCTAATAGTTTTATTTTCATTTGGAAGAGGTTCTGCTCATCTGCGGCACTTTATGTTACTTACGGGATTTCATCCACCCCTCTATTGCCTGGTAACTCAGTAATGGGAAATGCTTCTGCAGTGTTCTGTAACCAGCTTTACAGCTGGCAGTCCTGAAGGATTTTGTCTTTTATAAACCTTGAGATCTCCTTTCTGTACCAGGATATTTATGAACTTGCTGAAAGGTGCAGACAGCTGGAGAACTCCACTTTCCTCCTCCTCAGAGTAACTTCCCTCCATTCAGACTGATCTGCACTTAGTCTCCTATTTTTGTAGTGAGTTATTTACCTGTGAGAGCACCTTCCCTTTCATCCTTTGAGAGCTTCATTCCCCTAAAAGATCTGCCAGGCGTTATCTCTCTCTACAAAGGTTGTGTTGCCTCGTCCCCCTGTTTTCACACTGAACCATGTGCCTACGAGTCAGACCCTGTATTTGAATTTTTAACAATTTGTTTGGCAGGAAAGTCAGGCTCATCTTCAGCTATTTCAGGCTGATATTGCCCTCAGCTCTTCCTCCTGGCTCTGGGCATGGGTAAGAGATTCCAGTCCACGTCTGTGATGTAGCATTTCTATGCTTGTACCCGGGTGTGTGACCTATGCCCTGAAATAGATGTGTTTCAGACAAGCTCACACTGATGATTTGCTTTGTGAGGGGTCCTCCATCCCATCTTTAACAGAGATGTACCAGGGAGAGAGCCTCTCAAGCACTTCCACGCTGATCACCAATGCAATACATTCAGTTTGCTCTTCTGCTGTGCAGTTATAGCCCTTGAACACCCCTCACAGAGACTGAGGGGTGACCTCATTAATGTTGATAAATATGGAAATGGTGGGTGTCAGGAGGATGGAGCCAGGCTCTTCTCAGTGTCATCTAATGATGGGACAAGGGGAAATGGGTGTGAGCTGGAACGTAGGAGGTTCCACACCAATATGAGAAGGAACTTCTTCCCGGTGAGGGTGACGGAGCACTGGAAGAGGCTGCCCAGAGGGGTTGTGGAGTCTTCTCCCACCTGGACGTGTTCCTGTGCGACTTGACGTAGGGGATCCTGCTGTGGTGGGGGGTTTGGACTAGATGATCTTCCGAGGTCCCTTCCAGTCCCTAATGTTCTGTGATTCTCACAGACCTGTGTCACTGCCTGGACCTGCAGAGCCTCCAGCAGCCTTCTACCTTCTGATGGAGTTGGACATGTTTGCATTAGTAATGGTCTCTCTTTTTCATCAGTTGTTCACAGAAACCTCTTCTGGCTTGTGTTTAGCTTTGCACCAACTTCCCTGATTTCTTTGTCTAGCCGCACCTTTGCTTTGGAAGAACAGCTTCTTGCTTCTAATGGACCTTTCTGCTCTGTTGCTTGGCCAATGCTTTTCTGGGACTTTATGTGTTCCTTGGGCCCCAAAGAATCTTATTGTTTAGACCAATTCTTTTAGTCTTGCTTGAAGAAGATTCTCATGTATACAGAATCATAGCATCACCAAGGTAGGAAGAGACCTTCGAGATCATCCAGTCCAACCATCAACCCAACCCCACCCTGCCCACTAAACCCTGTCACCCAGGGCCACATCTACTCGTTGTTTGAACCCCTCCAGGGACGGCAACTCCTCCCTCCATGGGCAGCCTGTTCCGGCCCCTAACCACTCTGTCAGGGAAGACATTTTTCCTGATGTCCAAACTAACCCTCCCCTGGCACAACTTGAGGCCGCTTTCTCTTGTCCTATCACTAGTGACTTAGGAGAAGAGACCAACCTCCACCTCTCTCCAACCTCCTTTCAGGTAGCTGTAAAGAGCAATAAGGTCTCTCATCAACCTCATTTTCTCCAGACTGAACAACCTCAGTTCCTCCACAGCTCCTCATCAGAGCTGTCCTCCAGGGCTTTCACTGACTTCATTCTCCTTCCCTGGACATCTACAGACTCTTATGCAGCCTGTGCTAACGCAGTGTGTTCTAACCCCAGTATCACACTCCTCCTCCTCAGGCACAACTGGGGATTTTTGCATTACCTGTCACTGGATTTTAAACTCTCCTGAACGCCCAGTGTCCCTCCCATGCCCCCAGAAGAGACACCCTCCTCTCGTCTCTGTAATTTCACCTGGGAATTACAGAGTCCCACCATTTGGGGTTTTTTTAATCTGGGTTTCTGAAAAGTTTATGTCAAAACTTTAATTTAGAGCCAGGCTTTCTAATTCACTCGTATTTTTAGCCTTGCAACACTTATCTAGAGGCATGAACACAACTGGTCTCCTTGTGTGTTTTTGTGTCCTGCTTACACGGGGCTGTTGACTGAAATTGTTCTTTGCTCTTTTCCCTTGTTCTCTATTGATTTACATCCAGTCCCTTTCTAAGATAAAGAACCAACATGATTGTAACTCAGGAGCTGTCTTATGTCAACCAATGTGTTTTCAGCTTGATGGCTTTTCTGCGTAAGCTCTGCATGAGATCTCACTCTCTTGAACTGTCCTCAGCTCCTGTTGAAGGTAAATCTTTCCTTTCTATGTTTTTTCTCAATCCTACAAGTAGATCATGACTCTCTGGCTGGTCCTAACGGTATCCACGGAAGCTACGCAGTCGAATAGACACAGTGTCACACTGCTTTTAGAGACACTGTCCTGGTAAGGGGAAGTAAGAAGGAAGGAAGACAAAGCTTGATGGCACTAGCTCTGAGTGTCAGGGAGCCTTTCTCCATCACACCACTGGGAGGTGGGCACAGATCTGAGGTACTGGGACCATCTACAAAGACAGGGATCACAGCAGGGACCCATTACAATGCAGCACCCTCATGCAAAGACTCCTGCTCTGGTGTCTTGGGGAGTTCTCCTGGTTTCGGTTCCAAGCAACTCCTGAGCAGCCTGCCCTCACACAAGAGACCTCTCCCCATGTGGAAATCCTCAGATGTGGTCCTGTTGTGGTCCAGTGTGATATCACTACCCATAGCCTCCAACTCGGTGAACATCAGCACTCAGAGCTACCTTGAAACCATAGAGGAATCTCCACACTACTGCCTCCTCATCTCTCCAAGAAGCAGCATTCCCCTGGGCCCTGTGAAGAACCTCCCGTGTCATCTATCTGCAGTGTCAGGCACTTCGGCGCCTGGGAATAAGAAAAGATCTGCTCCCGGGAGCCTGAGAGGCCAGAGTGCCGTGGGCAGCCAGCACTGTGCCTCATCCAGCCTCTCCCCCTTCCCCGCTGCCTCCTCCCCAGCGATCCCTGCACCACCAGGAGCCTGGGTGTGGTGTGGGGCTGGATAGACGAGCACAGGGAGGAAGTTATTATCTCTGCGGGACAATGGGCACGGTGAGTCACAAGTTTAAGGCCAGTATTTTAACAGAAATTAGGCGGCTAGATCTGTATTTGGTACCTAAATCAAAACGATTTGCCGGAGGAGCTGCAGTGAGTCAGTGGAAGGGAGCCAGGCTCTGCTCGGAGCCAACACCTGCCCGTGCTGGCTCGTGGGTTGCCAGATTCAGAGGAGCCCCACAGAGCCAGACCTGGGAGCTAAACCTGGGTTCTTTCCAACAGCCTGGTCCCAAGTGCATTTTCTCTCTCTCACTGAGATGTGCGGCAGCAGTTAGGCAAAGGGCCAATCTTTAACTACCCCTGATTTCCAAAAGACACTAAAAAGCAACTCCAAAGTAACTGGGGCAGGTGAGATACGAGAGATGTGCAAATCCCTAAACTCCCTGAGTCTGTTCTCCTCCTACCACCAGCCCTGTACACTTCCTCCCGCATTGATTCCAGCTAGCTGGGGCTGGCTAAAACAACTAGATCCCAGTAAGCCTTAACAATAGTGATTCTGCCAGTCAGATACCCAGACTGATATAAGGACACTGAGAAATATGGTCCCATCCCTTCCTTTGGGAGATACTCCAGGTTCTGAAGATGTTTCGGTAAAAAGAGCCACCCTCTCTCTCTCATTTATACTGTTTTAGCACAAACCTGCAGGGTTTAGTGCACTCATTAATGAAGCCGCTAATTGTTCTGGCCATCATCTCCAGGCAGATGGGCTCTGAAATGCTTCTGTTGTCAGTGGTCCTGGAGGAAATCCCACTGGGAAGGTACCAGGTTTACTGGCAGCTATAGCACCTTCAGTAAACTACCCTCTCTTTGCCAGAAGAGGTAAATACCAGACTTACCCTGACTGCCCTGCTGAGACGAGCAGTGAAGGTGAAGGCTCAGACTGTGTCTGGGGGTGCCCGTCCCTGAGAAATCAGCAGGAACTGTCTGGTTTCCCTCCCATCCAGGCAACCCCTCCTCCTGCTTTCTCAGCTCTGAGCTGGGCTGCGGCACTAAACACTTCCACAGTGGCCGAGAGCCCGAGCCGGAGGGCAGAGGAGCACTTGGGATCAGGGGCTGGATTTCGGGTGAGCAGCGGTAGCCTGCAGGATGCCTGTAAGGAACATCGCAGGGTCTGGGAGGAACATCGCAGGCTCTGGGCAAGGCTGAGTCCTCGGGCAGAAGAGCGGGGTCAGGCTCCAGGGGACACTTTCTTTTCCTTCGGTGATGACGGCTCTGTAAGCTGTGTCGTGGGGGCAGCGGGGCAGGGGATGTGCCAGCTGCTCCCAACTGTCTGTTGGCAGCTACACTGAAGTCCAGCCTGCTTGGAGAAGCAGAGGGGGCATGAGGGAGTTCCCGGCTTTGCTGGGGACAGGCTGGCTGTCCTGCTGCAGATATCTCCTGCAGCACAGGGCTGCCTTCTAAAGGCTGCTGGCAGTGATGGCTTTTCTCAGCCCTCTTTTGTGTCCGAGCACTGTGGAAGCCAACCTTCGCCCCAGAGTACCGGGATTTCCGCTGCCCAGTCCCCTGCCCAGCTCGCCCAGGTGGACACTCCACATCTTTCCTGTAGTGATGATGCTGGTGGTGGTGGTAGTGGATGTGGCTGAGCACCTGGGGCTTGGCTGGAGCAGCACCCCCAGGCACCATCAGGTCCAAGGACTTGGGTCGGGTGTCCCTGGGTGGCCGCGGCTGCTCCTGGCCATTGTCCGTGGCAGGTCCCTCCGAGCTGCAGTACACAAAGGGATCATAGTCACTGCTGAGGGAACTGCGGAAGGTGGAGCAGCTGCCATGGATGCCCTGCAAACTGACATCTGTGCAGTTCAACACGGAGTCACTGGAGGAACCGTGGCAGGGTCCCGAGCTGGAGTCACTGCCAGGTCCATCTGCCAGGTACCCACTGTGGTCTGTGAGATAGCTCTCCCCAGAGCCGCTGCTGTTGTGCTGGTGTCCATGGCCAACCCCCCGTCGCAGGGCGGGTGCCCGGTGCTGTTTCTGCGCCAAGGTCATCTTGAGTCCTGGGCAGGGGGGCTGGGGCTGGAGAGAACAAGTCCTGTGGGGTGGCAGTGTCTGCCCACATGATGAGGGGTTGGGGTGCTGCTGGCCCAGCAAGCCCGAAGCCAGGGGAGATGAGTGGCCACAGGCAAGCAAGGAGGTGGCTGGTCTGTAGGGCATGTAGTGGATGGTGCCAAAATCCAGCTGGGAGAGTTCTGGAGAGTGAAAGAAGGGGTTGCCATGGGCTGGCTCTGGGGGGAAGTTCCTGAGGTTCCTCTGAGGATACGGGTGTGGGAGGTGGTAAAGGGCATGTCCTGGGTGCTGGCGGAAGAGGTGGAGTCGCCGTCCAGGCTCCATGTCCCGAGGACCCAGCCTGGAGCCAGCGGCTGAGGCCGGATCCACAGAGTCTCTGGCTGTGGACAGAGAAAGGAACATCCAGCATCCGTCCCACAGCCCAGCTGCAGTACCCCAATACCAATAAGCCTCTGCTGCACTGTCACTGCAGTCCCATGTCCCATCCATGTTCTGCAATTCCTCACAGCCACCATCAAACCTGCTTGATGGTCCTGCAACTCAGCTCCCTCCCTACTGCCCAGACCCTCAGATCCCACCTCCTTTCCCTGCAGGTCCCAGGACCTACACATCAACACACAAAGAGACACATGCTCCCACTGATGTTTCTATCACCCAGGGGTACATGAACCTCCAGAGCACAACCCCTGCACCCAACCCCATCCATAGCCAGGAAATGCTGAGTCTGAGCCCTACCAAGAATATTGAACATGCAAAGAGGACATGTGTGGTGTTGCTGCAGCCAGGGGTCAACACACTCCCGGTGGAACTCATGGGAGCATGAGATGATCCGCAGTTCCTACAGAGACAGATGGAGAGAAGAGGAGTGTAAGCAAAGAGAACTGTGTCCCAATACCTGGTTGGGTTTTTCTTGATGGAAGTGACCCTATAGGATGGAAAGATGTCTAGCAGTGAGTGACCTACAGCCCAGGTTTGCATGGAGGATGCTGCACAGCAGCATGGCAGCTCTGTTTCTGCTCACTGTGCCCAGCGCTGGGGTGTGAATATCCAGAGAGGTGCTAGCCCTTAGGAATGGAGGGGCAGGGGGTTCAGGCTGAGTGCTTTGAAGAAGAAAATCCCACTTTTGCCCTGTTGTTTCAAGACACACGTATTGTGGATATTTTCCCCTCCAGTTAAAGTTGGAGACTCATCTTCAGGGAGACTGCAGGTGACTTCAGCAGGAACAAGGCTGCTTTTGGCCAAAGCGCAGGCAGATCTCCATCAATGCCTTTCCTTTCCCTCAAGAGCTGCTAAAGGAAACATCGCAAGGGTCTCCCACCCCTACCTGCTCAGCTCCCACCTGACCATGGCTGGGACACTCACAGTACCAGGGCTGGGGAACTCTGAGTACTGGGGCTAGGGAGCTCAGAGTATGGGGGCTGGGGAGCACAGACTACTGGGGCTGGGTAGCTCAGAGTACTAGGGCTAGGGAGCTCAGCTGTGCTGCATCCTACCTGGCCCTCGCTGAACTCCTCCAGGCAAATCGCACAGACTGGGGCTGAGCTGCAGCTGCTGGCCGAGTCCCACCGTGACGCCTGCCGGCACCTCGCCTGGTACTTGCGTGTGGCCAGCTGCCCGATGGCCTGCATGGTCTGCTGCTGCAAGGAGTCCTGCTGGGGTAAAAAGAATTCTTTGAGGAGAGGCTCAGCCCTACTTTTCACTGCTCTTCTGTTTTCAGAATGGGATGAGCAGGAATTTGGGAGTGATGCTCACTTCCAGAAGTGACTGCTCTAACCCAACTTAGCCTGAGTAGGCTTTGTCACCAGCAGGAGACATCTGGCACTGGGCACTCAGAAACATTTATGTTGATAAATATGTGAAAGTTGGGTGTCAGGAGGATGAAGCCAGGCTCTTCTCAGTGTCATCTAATGATAGGACAAGGGGCAATGGGTGTAAGCTGGAACGTAAGAGGTTCCATATGAATGTAAGAAGGAACTTCTTCACAGTGAGGGTGACAGAGCACTGGAACAGGCTGCCTAGAGGGGTTGTGGAGTCTCCTTCTCTGCAGATGTTTAAAACCTGCCTGGATATGTTATTGTGTGATTTGGTCTAGGTCGTCCTCCTGTAGCAGGGAGATTGGACTAATGATCTTTTGAGGTCCTTTCCAATCCCTCATGTTCTGTGATTCTACACAAACAAATCTTAATTGGTAAGGCCCTGATGACAAAAAAAAAAAAAATCTAAGAAGTATCATGTAGCTACCATATTGAGCTTACTGTACCTCATAAGCTAGCTGTCTGCTTGGCATCTTATTCACAGCATTACCTCCAACCTGCTATACACATCATAGATAAAACATACTGATAGATAAAACACAGTTTCTTGTCTACAATACAAGGAGAGGTAAGCCTTAACAGGGTCTTAACCTGAATGCAGGAGAGCTAGTCACATTAGCTTGTTAAAGCCTAGAAAAAAGTGAGCCAACCACCACTGCCTGCTACTGTCTTCATTAATTCAGGAACAGAAAGAGTAAGCTACAGCATGGATGGAATTACACAGCAAGTTAAGAGGATTTGGATATTTTTAAAACATGTAATTTACACAAGAATTCAATTTCTAGTTCACTTTCTTTATAAGCATTGTTACTCTGCAGCTGTGGTTTCACAAATGACAACTAATCACACTGCCCAATCAAAACACAGCTATTACTGGGTTGTGGGGAGAGGGAACACCAAATAAACTCTGGAAACCCAAATGAAAACACAACTCTGAGCCTCTGATACACAATGACACTAGTGATGTCTGACACACCCTACTGGAGGCTCATCATCCTTCAATGTAATGACCTACAAAAGCATAAGAAAATGCTAAATATATGCTGTAACTTGAAACAATGATTACTTAAATATTTGTTTTCATATCAGTTTATTTATAGTGGTACTTAATGTAACTCAATTATCTTCGTTGTACCTGCTTTATTTTCATTTGAATAAATGCCCCCTTACCTATTTGAAGATATAGTGGCAGATATGGGGCTCTGATAGCGTGATACAAGGAAACTAGTTCATTAGGCTTTGCACTTAATTCCTGCAACTCGGTATAGTAGAAGAAGATGAGTACATCATACCATCGCCTGACTTCAGTCAAAACTGTATCAAATTTCAGTCCTAATAAGAAGTGTAAAAGCTTATCAAAAGCCCACAGGCAGTACTTTGCAAATTGTGCCCACTTAAGAATTTCAGTTCAGACAAAAATATTTCAATTTCTCAGACTAACAAGTAGTTCACACACAACTGCTCTGAATGCATGCCACCATTCAATCATTAAACTACAACAAGTACTTATGTTGAACTAAGAAATTAGAAGTTCCATGAAAAGATAGCATGACATCAACTTTAACCACTTATGGCCAGTTATATGCACCATTCCTTTCTTCCTTCGAACATCATGCTACAATGTGTTTGCACTGAATTTGCTAACATGATGCCCATCCACAAGAAGGGGCAGAAGGATGACCTAGGCAACTACAGGCCTGTCAGGCTGACCTCAATACTGGGAAGATTATGTAGTGGTTCATCCCGAGCAGGCTCACACAGCAAGTGGAGGACAGCCAAGGGATCAGGGCCAGCCAGCTTAAATTTATGAAAGGCAGATTCAGTCTGATCTCTCCTGGTCTCCAACCTGATCTCTCCTACAACCAGGTGACCCAACTAGTGCATGGAGGGAAGGCAACGGATGTTGATTACTTAGACTTGAGTAAAGTATTCAACTCAGTCTCACACAGCATTCTCCTAGAGAAACTGGCATCTCATGTGTTAGACAGGTGGACTACTCACTGGACAAAAAAGTGGTTGCATGGCTGTGCCGAGAGAGGTCTGATGAATGCAGTTAAATCAAGTTGATTGCTGATCACAAGCAGTACTCCCCAGAGCTCAGTATTGATACCAGTCTTGTTTAACATCTTTATCAAGTATTGGAATAAGGAGATTGAGTGCACCCTCTGCAAGTTTGCAGATGACGCCAAATTGGGTGGGTGTGTAGATCTGCTTAAGGGTAGGAAAGCTTTGCAGAAGGACCTGGACAAGCTGGATCGATGGGATGAAGTCAAATGTATGAGGTTTAACAAGACTAAGTGCCTAGTCCTACCCTTCAGACACAACCCCATGCAACACTACAGGCTTGGGGAAGAGCAGCTGGAGAACTGCTGGGTGGAAAAGAACCTGAGCGGGTGTGGACTGACAGCTGATTGAACACTAGCCAGCAGTGTGCCCAGGTGGCCAAGAAGGCAATGGCATTCTGGCTTGCATCAGAAATAGTGTGGCCAGCAAGACTAGAGAGGTGATTGTTACCCTGTACTCAGCACTAGTTAGGCCTCATCTTCAGTACTGCATTCAGTTTTGGGCACCTCAATATAATAAGGACATTTTGATGCTGGAGTGAATCCAGAGAAGGGCAACAAGGCTAGTGAAGGATCTAGACTGTAAGTCTTATGAGGACTGGCTGAGGGAAGTGGGGTTGTTTAGCCTGGACAAAAGGAGGCTGAAGGGAGATGTTGTTGTCCCTTACAACTACCTGAAATGAGGTTGTAGAGAGGTGGGGGTCAATCTCTTTTCTCAAGTCACCAGAGACAGGACAAGAAGAAAGGGCCTCCACTTGTGCCAGAGGAAGTTTTAGATGGGATATTAGGAAAAATGTATTCACTGAAGTAGCAGTTAAATATTTGAACAGGCTGCCCTGCAGTTGCCTTCTCTGGAGGTGTTCAGAAAATACATAGAGGCGGCACCTGAAAACATGGTGGTTTACTGGGCATGGTGATGCTGAGCTGTAGGTCAGACTTAATGATCTTGGATGTCTCTCCAACCTTAATGGTTCTGTGAATTCATTCTGAATAAGAATACATACTGCAACCTCAATTCAGTCTCAACCCATGCAAGAGAAAAACAAAAACCCCTCAAGAAAACAAACAAAAAAATCAAGCAAAAAAAAGTCTGTTAACCTTCTCCATTTCATTGCCTTCTCAACTCAGTTACTTTCATTCCAACAGCAAACAGACACAATTTTTGCCACAGACTGATAAAAATAAAATTCTATCTGGTCAGCTGATTTTATTTTTAGCTTTGTGGCTTGCAAGGGAATTATTAAAGATTTCTTATATTAATGAAATCTGGGAGAAGCAGGCATACTGTTGAAGACATAGAAAAGCAGAAACGTACTTCGCTTGAAGGCTACACTGCTTACTCATGATCTGTTACTATCCGATAGATGGTTAAGGTTAAACTGTGCTTTAGGAACTAGACTGTTTTCATTACCAACTCTGTAACTGTGGCATTGAGAATTACACATAATGGAATATATTAGCTTTGTTGTTATGAGGCAATGTTAATTATTTACTATTGTTCCAGTTCCTCCTTGTGAGGAGAGACCAACACATACTGGATGCTTCTGAAAACAAGGAATATAGGAAAAATGCAACTAGTTCAGTCATTAGAAGACTATCTAAATGAAAAGTCTAGGTCAGCTTTTTTCACCTTTGAGGTGAAAAAACCTTTGAGGTACCACTGAGCACAGCCAACACTTTACGTATTTCCAGATGTTCAACACATCCTATTAGTAGTACATAAGGACTCTTGCCCTATGCTGTCTACAATCTGTGCCAAATGGTAACACCTGGAACTTGGACATAACAGCTCAGGATGTCACACAAATTTACAAGTTTGTACTCAGGAAGGGAGTTCTGTTGCACAAGTTCCTTCTCAGACACACTTTGGTAGTTCTTCCAGAGAAAACTATACAACCTTGACAGTTTTTACTTGTTTCAACCTGTGCATTTATTTATAACCTGAAGTCACATAAAGGTTTAGGTTAATTAAGTATTTTGAGCTCCTCTTGAGTTTTTTTTCGTCTTAATCTAACCAATACAGTGCCATGTGTCACTACCTATCATACACGACCCACAGTACATGAAAGAAAGTAATATGTTAACAGAAGATTGTCCTTTAACCGTGACAAAGCTGAATTTCTACTGACAGTTCTAATAAGAATGAAAAGTTCTGTTCACCAGTGCTACCTTTTCATGTCTTCCACTGTCCTACTTCAGGTAGGAATTCATAACAAAGTAAGATAGGTTATTGTAGCAAAGTCTAAATTTCTCAGTTACGCACAAAAAATACTCTTCCAAAAACATCAGTTACAGACAGTGACAGTTAATGCTTCAAAAAAATCTCCTTCCAGTCTGAGACAGACTCCTCTGAAGTTCTTAATAAACCTCATTCTTCATTCTCCAAATGCAACAAGGCATTTTGGCTGCCATTGAGTCTGCAGGAATGGTACTGCCAGATAATACAAAGAAATTTCAACAATTACTTTGAAACTGCACAGCTAGTCCAGATACAACTTTGGAATGCCCTACTCTTAGAAACAAAGGTTTGGGAACCAAAATAATCTTCCCAGGTGTTTTTACTGACATTAAAACTAATCTTAAATCTCTGATACTAGTCTTTTCTTGATTCTGACAATAGAGTACTCAAAAGGCATTGTTATCAAATAACCTAAATCCACAAAGCCATCTGCACAACAGGAGATACCAACTTGGTAAGTAAACAAGCAGTTAGCTTCAGTTAAGTTTCACCAGTTATACCCAGTGTTACTCTGCAAACATACCTGGCTCAGTCTCTGTTTTCGGTGTTACTTTTTCCTCTCTTGAAATACTCATTTCTGTCATTTGCTGTGTTACAGGCAAAGCGGCAGGCACGTTTCTGTTTAACGTACAGTGAAACAGATGATTTACATTAGCTTCGCATTCTTAATAAAAGCTTATGCTGTCCAGACCCATTAATAAACAACTGGATTCATTACTAATACACATTCCTGACCCTCTGATTCTACTATCTTCAAAGCATGTTTTTACTCTATTTTAGTTTCCCTCCCTAGAAGAAACTTGGCAAAGCTCTTGCAAATATTTCTCCAGATAAATCAACCCATCCTTTTAAACGTAGCCGTCCAACACCAAGTATTTTAATCAGTTTTCATTTACAGATCCATAAATCACTGTCACATAGGATTCTCCCTTTTTCCTCTGCAGAAGGTCACTGCACAGGACAGGACTGACTGCAGGCCTTCAACCTGCTACACATTCAGAGCAGATTTGATCCTCAAAGTAAATACCTTTACTTTACCTTGATTTTTCAGATGGGCTGCCAGCAGCACCTTCACAGTTGTTTAGGCTAGTGTCTGCTCTCTGTACAGATGCAGAGTCTGAGGTAGGACTGTTTGAACCACCAGTTGCTCCTATGTAACAAGAATTTGATAAGTTAGTTATGAACAAACTGTAGAATATGTTAGTCAAATAGCCACACACAGCTGTGATCACTGCGCATGCAATCTTCACTCCTACTACCTAGTACTTCTTACTTCATGACAGGCTATCCTGTTAACAACAAAAATACAGAGATTGTATATACAGGAATTTGCTAAAGAGGCGGCTAAGTGGGAAAGCAAGTTATGGCTAAATGCCAAGTGAACCAAAACACATTACACAGAAATGTACTTTTATTTTTACTGTGATACTGAGTAGCATTTTTATATTCACAGCTTTAGTATACATTTTCAAAAAGTTCAGCAATTCCTCAATTTTATACATGTTTTATTGTAAAAGAAAAACAACCTACAAACAACTCATGCGCTCTTACCCATTGGGCTGATTCTACCACTATTCTGCTGCCGCTGAAGATGCTCTTTGTAGCAAACTGAACACATTCCATTTGTCCTAGGATTTCCATAAAATCCACATCCTGTAGTACACAGCATAGGCCCTGGGGTCTGATTTGTCTCCTGAGTCATCTCGATGCTGTAAATACAACCAAGACCTGCATTAGGAGCTGGCGTATCACCAAAATCAATTACAGGAATATAGACAAGCTATGTCCCCTACCCTGTACCTTCCACAAAGTGCTATCAGCATTTTTAAAAAGGGCTATATGGATGTTAATATACCATTCAATGCTGTAATTGCATTGCCTAGTGACATCATTATGAACATTTAAAAGAAGAAAAAGTGTCATCCTACTGAGATAAAATATACTTGCTGGACAACAAGCTCCACATGCAGGGTATCAGCCAATTCAGTTGGTCAGTCAAGAAAGTCCTTTATCAGTCTTGAGTAGGGATACGCAGTGTAAGGAAGAGCAAGTTCATACCTACTAAATAGTTCTGGCAAATAACACAGCTTACTCTTCCACCAGACTCCAGCAGAAGTCCCACCTTTTCAGAAACAATCACTGTTGCATCAAATTGATGCTAATTCCACTATTAACAGTTTCTACTCTCAATACATTTGTCAAACAGAACAATACATATCCCTGAAGTACTGGCAGCAGCTACTTAGTTTGCATTTCTATTTTTAGGAGGAGTTTCCAAAACAAGGCTTAAATTGTATATGAAACCTGACACTGAGTACTAACTGGCAACAACATGTGTGCAACCAAGCCCTTCAACCTAGAATGTAAATGGAAGTTTAGACCAAGCCTTACTTTTCCAAGAGAAATAAAATTAACAGCTTTAAACTGTTGAATATGTTCTATTAAACATACTAAAAGTTAAAAAAACCACCCAACATTTTCTTTGTCTTAAAAAAGTTGCAGCATGATTTCTAAGCCTCACAAAAGCAGACAATAGTACAACTTTCTGCTATGAACTTCAGAACTTAGGAACCAAAGTATTTCACCTTTGCTGCTAGTCAGCCTTTGCAAAATAAGCTCTATAGAAAAACGAGAAGCAACAAAATCCTTGATTCTCAAGGGCAATAAAACACAGTAATCAAGAAATCTGCTACAAACTGAGGACACATAATAGTGTACTTGTGCTCCCAAAGTTTAACTTCAGTAGAAGCACTGACACCTGGAAAGACTCTGATCTCTAAATTGTTGTTCCTATTCACACGAGTCACAAATAAGGGCCATTAAATCATTAAATTTCAGAAAGACCTCTAAGACCATCAAGTACAACTATCAACCCAACAGCACCATGCCCACTAAATTGTGTTTTCAAGAGAAAGACCTACATTTTTTTGAATGCCTCCAGGGATGGTGACTCCACTACCTCCCTGGGCAGCCTGTTCCAACATTTTACCAGTCTTTGAGGGAAGATATTTTTCTTAATATCTAATCTAAACCTTCCCTGGTATAACTTGAGGCCGTTTCTCTTGTTCTGTCACTAGTGACTTGGAAGAAGAGACTGACCTCCACCTATCGACAGCCTTCTTTAATGCAATCATAAATAACAAGCAAGTCTTTCCTCGGCCTCCTTTTCTCCAGACTAAACTGCTGCAGTTCCCCCCAGTCACTCTTCAAAACACCTGCCCTCCAGGCCCTTTGCGAGCCTTGTTGCCCTTCTGCACAGCTATTTTTGAAGAAACGGGACTCTACTGAAGAAAGTAAACTCTTTGTTTACTTTGTTGAGCAGAAAGCAAAACAGCCTAGAGGATGTGAGACAAACGTTTCTGCTGTCTGCAAGTTGCCGAGAACACCGAAAGCGAACATACTACCGTGTGCCGAAAAGTACTTGTTTCAAGTAAGGAAAAGCCACACTGCACGCAGTACACTTACGCCGTCTAGAGCGCCAGCTGCCTTCCTCTGGTCACACGCAGTTTCCAGGATCAAAGTAAACCCAGAGAAAACAAGCAGAAACAGAAATCCATCCGCCAGTGCCTCTTTTCTCAGGTAGTCCCTGTTACTTACGCCGGAGCCTCCCACGGACAGGACCCGCCCCCCTGCCGTCACGTGGGGCAGCGCCTGTGCTTCCGCCTGTCAGGCGGCGGAGACGTGACGGGCACGCGGCGCCGCTGCCATCAGCCGCTATTTATATCCACCGGGCCCGCCGGGAGCTCGTGACCCGCCCCTGCCCGCGCGGGTAGTGCGGCGTCCCACTCTAACGACCTCGAACCGTAACACCGCGGCAGGGGGCGGCCTGGCTGACCCAAACGCCTAAGTCTTTCACACGAGCCTCTCGCAGCGCGGCCACGGTTACGCAAGGGGAACCCAGGCACAAAGCAGAAGTAAGCGAGGTTCGCAGAAGCTGCTCAGAGAAACAGGGCTAGTGCGAGGAGGTCCGTGCGGATCGACTCCGGGGGATGTCCAAAGAAGGGGATGCCCAGCGGCCCGAGTTAGACAAAAGCGGAGCCGTTGCCAAGTGCCCACAGCGCGCTACGTCCGAACTGCACACCCCACAACCC
>JAOXOE010000827.1:4756671-4787620 GCA_028565055.1 Phoeniculus purpureus
AGATGTTTAAAACCCACCTGGACATGTTCCTGTGCAACTTGGTCTAGGTGATCCTGCTGTGGCAGGGGGATTGGAGTGGACGATCTTTCGAGGTCCCTTCCAATCCCTGATGTTCTGTGAATCATTGAGCAGCACTGAATTTTTGAGCCCCAAAGGCTTGTCCTGCTACAGGACAAATGGGGAATTCCAAAATCTGGAAATGGATCTGACTCTGGAAGGGTCATTAGTTCCTTTGGTAGTTTCTGTTACAAATACTAAATCCTCTACTCTTTAGCAATACAGACAATACAATATCAGGAGCTCGTGGGGCAGCTCTGTACCTCTGGGTGCTGGGACAAGCTCTGGCAGGTGTTGTGATTGGTGGCTGCAGTGCTGGTGGGGTAGCAAGAGAGCAAGGCCACCGCACAAGGTGCTGCCAGCCTATCTCAGGATCACTCCGCTTATCCTTGGGCTGCTCCTGCCTCACTGGCCTCATCCTCAGTTCACAAACAGGTGCATCTCCCCTCCCAAGCCATGTCTGTTCCTGCCCTTCACATATTTCTGTTTGCTCAGTCCCACCCGCTCCGTGAGATTCCCACCTGAGTCCTGTTCAGCTGGCACTTTGTGCGCACCACAAAAATCAAAATGATGACGACCACAGTGCTGACCACCGTGAGCAGAATCCACACGTCGTAGTCTGGCTGTTGGGTAGAACAGGAAAGAAATTACTCTCACGTGGCAGGGGAGGGAATCGGAGGCCAGGCAGGGGAATCCCCATTCCTTTCCTGACCATCAGCCTTTGACTGATCACTGGAAAAGGCAGGGAATCCCCTCACCTCACTTGTGACACTTAAATAAAGGAAACTAAACAAGCTGGAGGCACTTTTGAGCCTTTTTCTGTGCCACACCACCTGAATGCTGCAGACAGGCAGCGCCCGCAAAGAGCTATGATCTCCAACCCCGTGGAGGAAATCTCAGCATCTTTGGGAAAGGCCAATTCCACGGCACAGCAGCTTGGGATGGGGGGTATGGAGGGCAGTGGGGATGGTGCATCTCTCACCCAAGAAGGAGGTTCCTTGACCTCTATCTTCACGTGGGCCTCTCTGTTCTTGTTCACGACACCCATGAGAAGCTCAGCGTCATGGCCCCTGATCAGAACCACAGGCTGACTCAGACCTCTGGGCTTTCTCAGCTGGAAAGAAACAAACACAGTGAGAGATAGTTCAGAACAGCTGGAGACAAGGACTCCCCTGGCCCTCCAAGCATGTCTGGTTCCTCCTGATGCTTTTTGCCCACACTTCAGAGACTGACTGCTCCCCAAGCTTGCACCGTCCCCTCTTTTACTGACACTTAGCATAGTGCCTCCTCCTGTACAGTTGGACACTGCTCAGTGTTCTTCAAGCCCCTGTGCAAGAGTTCTTGGTCTCTCCTCTTCCACATGGTAACTGCCAACAACAGTGCTGAGTGCTGCACTGGCTACAAAAATGCTTCCTCTTTTCTTTCTCTGAGACCCATCAGTGTTCCCTTCCTCCCTCTGGGATCAGCAGGACACTCTGTTTCTGACCTAATCAGCAGTTTTCTACTAGAGTCCAGGCAGCCTGGCATGGGCTGGCTCAGCAAGCATCCGAATCTGCCCTCTCCTCCAGACTGACCCGAACCAGGGTGCCCATGTGACCCATAACCACTTCCCATAGCCCTACTGAGCAACCTCAGCATCACCTCGTTGGCCTGCACCTGCTGCTGCATCAGAAATTGAGTTGTAACTGCATGAGATAACCACAAGGGATGGATCCAGCAAGCGGGAGTCAGCCAAGAGTTTTGCTAAGCTCAGGCACCAGCTCCCCTATCTGTCCTCTTATCTAATGCTGGATGCTTGTCAATATCCTTTGATTACTTCCATGGGAAACTCACTCCATGCCTGAGCCGATAGCAGTGTTGAAGGAAGATATCGATAATGTTAAAGGTCTTTTCCAACCTAAACAATTCTACAGTTCTAAGTCTGTAACCCCATGTTAAACTTGCAGCAGCGCAGTAGGGTGGTCATGACTTTGGCTAGAGAAAGCGCTAAGTTCCCCTCAGATGCACCAGGGCTCTCTGCACCAGACGAGATTGGGTCACCTGTGACTTCCCACATGCTGGGATGGGTCTGGGGCACTGTGGTTTAGCTGACAGTGTCAGTGGGGTTGGTACCTGATCAGCAGCACTTTCATCATCGGTGATGTCGAAGAGGATTGCGCGGGCTCCACGCTCCCCTGCCAGCTTTGCCTGTCCAGAAGAACAGAAGCTTCAGTGGGCATTTTGTATCGACATCTGTAAGAACCATTGGGATGTGTATCTGCCCTCCTGGCCCTTCACTGGAGAAAGAAGCACCTGCTATCTAGATTCACAAAACACTTAACACCTTGCTTTCTGAACTTGTGTTGCGCTGCGGTTCCTGCTCCTGTTAGAGCTCTGGGGTTCAAGGACAGTCTCTCCCTATAGTTGTGGAGGCAAATTAGTTGGTAGGCAGCCCATAAACCTGACCACCAAGTTCCTCATGTCTGTGTCATGTGCCCCTTTGCTTCAGAGCCGGATTTACTGGGGACGGATCTGCAGCCCCATTAGTCCTGCTGACCACTATCACAGCCCTCCCGTCCCAGCACCACAGAAACCTCTGCAGATCCCCACTTCTCAAAGTGGCTGGACCAGCCGTAGGCTGTTTATGGACCTGATTCCCACATACTTTGTTCTCCCTGGCCCCTGTCTCACACATTCATCAGGCAGAAGCTCAGACAAGGCCTGGGCTGCAGGTCTGGTCTAGAATTAGGAGTGGGATGGTTTTCCACAGCCCACTGGTTACTGCGGTTTGAGGTGGGCAGCTTTGAGACCCACCCAGCTGAGGACATGCCACCCCGGTGAGGTCAAAGCACAGTGCCTGAGGGACCTTGCGGGGTCACCCATGTCCTCCCACCAAGCCCTTCGAACCCTGCAGGCAAGCAGAGGCAGCTTCTTGTGAAAGGGAGACGGGAACGTGAACAAAGTGCAGGGCTGGGCTGCTGTTACTCATGCGGAGGCCTTTGATCTGGGCGTCCCGAGTGCCTGTGCAAACAGGGAGCTGCCGGAGCTGCTGCAGCAGTTTACCCACTGCATTGCCAAACCCCAGCCCAGGGGCCAGAGGTCAGTGCTGCCGCTTCCCAGCTGCAATATCAAACACTTGGAGCCGGCCAAGTGCAGGGAAGGTGATTCCCAGGCAGCAAGCAGCAGTGGAGCAGGTTCAGCTCCATCCCTCACTCAGAGTCCTATCCCCGACACCAGCATCCCAGGTGCTGGTCACCTCCACGCACCTCATTGGGAGAAGCTGGCTGCCAGAGGTGGGGGTCTGGATCTGGGGACTGGGGTGAAAATGTGAATGAAGGTACAGGTGGTCAGGGAGACCACAGAGGCGGGGTGAAGGTTCTGAGTTGCTGCCAGGGTGTGATTGGTATGCCAGATGGGGAAGCTGTTGGGATTGGTATGCCAGATGGGGAAGCTGGAAAAGTGGGATCAGAGGTTTGGGGCAGGAATCAGACACTGGGGTCATGCCTGGGATCAAAGGGGCCTCAGCACTGGCCACCACTGAAGAAGAATAAGGACTTTCAGCAGTGACTTCTACCTGATGGAGTCAGTCAAGTTTTGATGGACAATGAAGAGCTCTACAAAGAACCTGCTGAAGACATCTACAACAGGGAAACAAACTGAGACGGGACAAGCGACTCTTCCCAACACCTTTCTGACTCCTGCTGCAAAAGGTCACAACTTCTGTTGACGCTACTGACATCCTGCTCTCTGCAATCATTTTCTGAGCTCTTTTTGTCTTTGTGTGGGATCTCTTCAGCCACAGGGCACAGCCAACCCCCCTCTTTGAGGACAGAAACGCCTTTAGTGCAAACATGTATTTACTGGATGATTTAGGAGGTCAGACAGACTTGCAATCAGTGGTTCACACCCAGAAAAGACAAAAATACACCCCAAAATGACAAGTGATGCAACAGAATAAAAAGGGAAATTGCTTTGACTTGATTCCAGAGGTATTTCCCCTGCTTTCCCCTCCCCTTGCAGACCAAACACCCTCCCTGCTGCTTTTAGCTTTGGATGCTGAAGCAGGGCTGGAGTTGAAGAGAGAAGAGGTAGAAAGGTGCACAAGGTGGCTGCTGGAGTTATCCTCATGCTGGGCTGGATGGGGCTGTGTGTGTGAGCTGCTTGGCTGGCTGACAACTGAAGTAGAGGTTCTGATAACACTTTGCACATGGCTATTTTTATCATCACTGATACAGCACTGCAATTCAACATGCAAAGCTCTACCACAATAAACACATGCTGAGAAAACAAAGCTCCTGCTCCTGACAACACCACCAGCCACATCCCACAGCTACATCCCTGCCCTGCAGGAGAGGCATTGTCCAGAGATTTTGAGGAGCAGTTTTGTGTGATGTCCACAGAATCTCAGAAGTATTAAGGTTAGAAGAGACCTACAAGGTCGTTGTGTTCAACCTTTAACACAACAACTCTCTGTTGGAGGGAGGGAGCTTGGCAGAGGCTTCAGGAAAGAGAAGCAGCCAGACAGCAAGTGCTGGAGGATGGAGGAACCCCAGTGTAGGGGGATGGAGGAACCCAAGTGCAGGGGGATGGAAGAACCCAGGTACAAGGGAGGGCCCAGGATTGTGGCCAGTTTAAGGAGCATCTGCCTGTATTTCATGGTTATACTAGCCCTGTCTGGGGAGAGAAGAGTGTGAGCTTCCCTGTGTGAGAATTTGGAGCAGGACTACCTGCAGGCATGATGACAACTCATATCATATTCAGCTGGATCTCAAAATCCAGGGTTGGATGCTAGTCTGGTAACAAAGCAATGATGACTAAGGGCCAGTGAACTGCCACTCTCCCCAGTCACAAGCGTGGCAATGAATTGAGGGGTTTGTTTGCTTTGGAGGGTTCAGTGGTCCTAGAGATGGGCTCAAGGTTAGTGAGGATGACCACGGTGCAGCACCACGTCTTGTCCTTCCAGCACAGACCTTTCTCCGTTAGCCCCTGGACTCAGTAATACACAGGTACTTCAAGAGTTCAGAACTAGCAAAACATTTTTGAAACCTTTTAGGTTCCTAAGCAGAAGATGAGTTCTTAAAGTTGCTCCTTCCTCCTGTTCAAGATCCTGCATAGCTGCACTGACCAAACCAGCTGTTGCTGCCCCAGCCTGAACACAGGAGGGCTGGAGCACCCAGTTGTGCTCCCTATGGTACCTATGGTACAGAGCCTCAGCTCTCATGTGTGTCACAAGGTGCTCTGGAAACCCTTGGGCTCACTCTTCACCCCAGCAGGCATTGCTGCCGTGCAGCTAGGAGGAACCAGCCCCAAGGAAGCAAATCCATCTCAGCATCACATCCCCTTCCTTGCTTTTGTTGCCACAGCCTCTGCAAAAAAACCAAACTGCTGTGCAGGAACGACTGTTCGGTACAAGTTCTACCTGTCCCCTTCAGCTGAGCGCTGGAGAGGACAGCAAAGATCCTGCCCCCATCCCCAGCATGTCACTGCCAGCAGAAAGCAGTCAGTTGGGGTGGTGGCACCACCTGAATGCAAATCCAGATAGAGCCATGAAGAGTTAAAAAAGGGTTTTTCTCATGTCTGTGCAGCATTTGTGGAAAACAACACGACGTTTAGTACGGAGACAATAAATGCACAGGCAGTGAACCACAGATGAAAAGGCTAATGTCAGCCTTATCCACATAACTTTATCACAGACACATAGATTTTAAGGCTCAAAATGACCCTCGTTCCTACCTGACTTCCTTATTACCAGAGAATTGTACCAGTGACCTCAGGTTTTAATGCAGTAACTGCTGTTTCACTAGAGTTCCTCTTTCACAGGAGACTTCTGAGATCTTCCATTCCTTTGTAGGGTGGATGGTGGAGTCACCTCCCCCTCCTTGTTCATCTGGTTTGTGTTTGTCTGAATTGCTCAGCCCCAATTCTCCACATGCCTCATACACTGCAACTTGATGGTGTCTATGTCCAAGTGTTCCCACGGGACAGAAGACATAGGGAAACACAAATCCTCCAGCAGCCAGCAAGCAAGGAGAGGCTGCAAAGCAGGAGGGACATGAAGCTGCTGGGCAGAAGAGTGGTTATGGGACGCTGGGAAAGGTCTGAGCTGTCCCAGTCAAGCTGAAGGAAACTCCACACCTTTTCCAAAGCCAGGCAATCAAAAAAAATACGGAGAGATGGGTGTTGGGGTGGCTGGAACAGTGCCTAAGGACCCCCTCTGCCAGCGACCCTGTGCTATCCTTATTCTTTTCCACACCTTCCAACAGCTCTTTCCTGCCCTACACTACCCCTTTCCTGCACAATAGGTTTCACTTCCCAGTTTGGTACCATTTGGGGCATTTTAGCACCTACCTTGTTAGCCAGCGACAGGCAGGGGTTGGGATCCCGGTCTGGCTGCTCGAGCTTGACAATGGTGATGAATCCCGACTCGGTGTGTTCATCCTCACTGGTGTTGCAGAGGGACAGCGGGTGGGACTGGAGGACAAGAAACAAAGGGAAACTCAGATCTTGGGGCTCAGCACTGGAAAGGGTGGCCCCATCCCTAAAGGACTTGCCCAGAGGATGCAGGACATCACCACCACTGCCACATCCCGCAGCCCTGTCTGAGTGTCACTGACGCTTTGAATACCACAAGATGCAAATTGCTGTCAAAGTTTTGATCCTTTCTAGCAGCTGCACCCAGCTCTGACTTCGTCCCACAGACATGCAAAGCCAGAGCAGCTTGTGAGGCCACAGCCTTTGACTTCCAGGATAGAGAATCCCAAGAGCACAGGTCCTGGTGCTGCAAGGGCTGCCAGCATCCTTGGGCCACAGGACTCTGCAGCCAGCTTGCTCCTTGCTGGCGCTCCAGGCAAGGTGAAGGGACCACAACAAAAGCAAAGTTGTAGTGCCCTTCAGCACTTCTTGTTTCTCAATGTCCCAACTTAACAAACTTCATGCAGCTGTTGGGGAGAAGGAGAACAGAGCCTATTTCACCTCAGTTCAGACAAACCAATGTCTGAGAGGATTGCAGGGATGGCTTCCTCAAGGCAGCATGACTCAGCTGGGCTGGGTTTAGTCCCGTCCTTCAGGAGATGCATCATGCATCCTGAACATCTCCAAGGACATAACAGTGAGAAGTGCTTCTCACTGCCAACAACACAGCAGTGGAGGTGCTTTGCTCAGGTGCTGCCACCTGAGGAGGCTTTCAAAAGTCAGAGGAGATGAGTAGCACCTCCACTCACTCAGAGATGCAAAATGTCATTGTTGGTCTTGCTGGACATGGGACAGGAAAACTCTGCCTCTGGGGCTGGAGAGACTTTGGTGGATGGTGCTAAAATGAGGATGATCAGAGGGCTGGAAGTCCTGCCAGACAAAGAAAGGCTGAGAGAACTGGATTTGTTCAGCTTTGGGAAGAGAAGGCTTAGGGGGGACCATATCACCATGTCCCAGGACATAAAGGGTGGCTGCCAAGAAGACTGTGATTCCCTTTTTACAAGGAGTCCTATGGAACAGACAAGGGGTGATGGGTACAAGTTGCTCCTGGGGAGATTCCAGTTGGACTCCAGAGGAAAATTCTTCCCCATTAGAACAATTAACCACTGGAATCATCTCCCAAGGGAAGGGGTCGATGGCCCTACACTGGGCAGTTTTCAGAGACAGCTGGACAGGCTGCTGGGACAGCAAATTTAAACTGGATTTTTAGCTTGATAGGTTGGACTACATGGTTCTTGAGGTCCCTTCCAAACTGGTATCCAGTGAATCTAGGAATCCATGAAGGAAAACCGAGCTGAGGCTGTGTGCTCAGAGCTGGTCCAGGTGCTCACGTTCCAAGCATCCTGCTCTGCATCTCCCCGCCAGGTCAGGGCCCCATGCCTAGGGCCAGGAGGTGCTGGTTTCACCCCCCAACAGCCCAGTAAAGCCCCCGGGGCTGCAGGAGGAGCTGCCACCACTTGGTGGGGCTCTTGGCCGGATCCTGGCCCTCCCGGCCGAGCTCCAGGCTGAGCCCAAGGCGACCTGCGGGGCCCCGAGGTGCCCAGTCCAAGCAATCACTCACTGCTCCCCCTTCTGCAGCACTTGGGCTACCCAGCAACAAGAGGTCTTGCAAAGCCACAGCAACGAGTTAAAGTAATGAGGATTATTTTAAGATAAACCAGCAAACCCACAACCACAGACATCTGCAAATTGCCTCGATATTTGAGGTGGGGAACACCTACCATCACATCAGGGCATGGAGAACCCAAACCCCACACTCTGACCCAACCTCTAGGAGCCTGGAGACCAAGGGATAAGAGATGGCACCATGAGGATGAGGTAAGACAACCTGCTACCTCTAACACCCTGCACTGGGCAGCTTAGCATCGATGAACCACTGCATCCTGCATCCTTTCTTCTTTTGGGTTCTTCCTCTCTAAGCCACAGTGCTATTAGCAGACCAATGTCAAAATGCCATATAATTTACTCTTGCAAGACACTACAGTGAGTGCAGCCGGGAGAAGCTCCATAAACTGTAAAATTCAGGTTTGGGGGGGGGAGAATCTAATCTGTTAGAACTGAGGAGGGGGCTCGGGGGTTGTTCCCAACTAACTAAAGGCTTCAACTCAAGCAACCACTGTCGTCATCTCCACAACAAGCTGACATGGCACTACAGAACCCGTGATCCTACTGGCTTTACCAAGTGGGGTCATTACCTTTATCTCCTGTTTGTTTGCCTGGAAGCTCTTGGGCTTCTGGTTAATGGATCATTTTAATAATGGCAGAAAAACACAAAACAGGAAATGCAGCGAGTGCGCCCCGTGATACTTCTAACAACACCGAGATAACCTGCCTGCCGGTGATAGCGAGCCTTCGCCACGCTGTGCCCTGAGGAGCCCACGCTGTGGGTGCTGGGATGGAAGCTGCACCTCTCAGCACTGCTGGGAGCAGTGTCCAGCCCTGGCTAGGAATGGCTCCGGGGTGCTGTGATGTTCCTGGGGCTACGGGGTGAGGTACAGTCCTGTGTGCTAAGCATGGAGCAGCCTCTCTGCAGTGAGGATTGCGGGGCCTGATCGCAGCATTAATGAGGTACAATGGGAATAGGAGCAGTGAGCTAAGGATTCTACAGCTGTCTACAGCTACCTGAGGAGTGGGTGTAGTGAGGCAGGAGTTGGCCTCTTCTCCCTAGGGACTAGCAACAGGACAAGAGGAAATGAGGTCAGGTTGTGCCAGGGGAGGTTCAGATTGAATCTGAGGAAAAACTTCTTCCCAGAAAGAGTGGGGAGACCTTGGAATAGGCTTCCCAGGAAGGAGGTGGAGGCACCATCCCTGGAGGGGTTCAACAAACAGGCAGACAGGGTGTTTCAGGAGATGGGTTAGTGGTTGGGGGTTGTAAGGCAGATGGTGGGACTTGATGATCTTGAAGGTCTTTTACAACCTTGATGATTCTGTGATTCTGTGATCTGCAGCTCCAGGTGAGCTAGGGGAGCACAAACAAAATGCTGGCAGCTGGTCTTGATGGGGACCCAGTCAGTAAATCAGAGAAGACTTACTGATGAATGCACTAAAACCTTCCTTCCGATCTTCCATGAAGACTGGGCACTGTGGTCCTGTGGTCTTTCCCTCTGCGACAGCCACTGACCCTGGCCAAACACAGGTCCTTCGCTTCAGGCATCCTGCTGGGGCACAACTGTCCCCACAAAGGGCACAGCAGGCAGCTGAGATGGTGCCAGGAGAGCAACAGCCATGCAAGATCCCTGGCAGCAAAGCCCCTTTCTCACGTGGGCAGCTGCCTGTGGAGCTGAGCCAGACTGGTGGCCCCCTCGTTATTCTGAGACAAGTCTCTCCTCATACACTAATCACTTCTGGAGCCTAAGCCCAGGGTCCTTCCTCAGCACTTGGTAAATGGGGCAGCATGGGAGGGTTTGTCTTCTCGCAAGGAACACTTGCCTCTACTCCAACCCACCTCTTCCCTTCTCTCACTCATTTAGGGCTACACAGGCAGCTCCTCACACTGGCTTTTACTGTCTATATCCTACAATCCTGTTTCTTGGCACTTCCACTGCCCCTGCCCCTTGCATGAGTGAGCGATCACAGCTGCACATGGTGCTCACAGGATGAGAGTAGGCTTGAAAAACAAAGAATGCAAATCACAGAATGTATTGGGTTGGAAGGGATCTCCAAAGGGCATCTAGTCCAATTCCCCTACAACAAGCAAGGCCATCTCTGACTGGAACAGACTACCCAGAGCCCCATCCAGCCTGATGAACAGCTCCAGGGATGGGGCCTTCACCACCTCTCTAGGCAGCCTGTTCCAGGGGTCCCCCACCTTCAGATTCAGTAACTTTTTTCTCCTGTCCAGCCTCAATCTGCCCTTTTCCAGCTTCAAACCATGGCCCCAAGAGATGGCCCTGGCTGCAGAATCAGGATCCCTCAGTCACTCTGAAACCAGACCCGTGGCTGCAGATGGGCTCAGTGACAGCAGGAGTGAAGAGTTTCTGCAGGCAGGGCATCCCCCACTGTGCTGGGCACCTCTGAAGCATCATCTGCCACAACCAAGAAGCTGTTTCAGAAAGCATCTCTGATCCAGTAGGCAAAGGACAAGCAATATCCAGTCACTGGAGAGAGGCTGTTATGTTCATATCCACAATTAGAGGTCTCATGCACATTGCTTAGATCCCACCAGAGTCCTGGACCAACATTCCCCCCTCTAAGGGGCCCCAGTCAGCACAAGGACCTTGATGTGTGTTACACTAGATCCTGCAGTGCTCCACCAGCTGACACTTCCCCATTCAAAGTCACATTTATCCTTGCCAGATCCTTCTCCCAGGACAATCCTTGCTTGGCTCTGCACAGCCAGGATCCCAGAGGTGGTATCAGCTACTTGCTGATAGAGTTTGGACCTGGTCTTGGGCAATCCAGCCCTGCCAGCTCTGCTCGTAGCCTGATCCTTGTAAGACACTGTCAACCAGATGTGTGAACCCATTGGCTGTGTCACTGAGCCTCTTCCTGTCACCTCTTCAACAGGGTGCAGAGCTTCTACCCATCCCTATGGCCTTTCCTTACCCTATGGCATCTCTTTCTACATTTTACATCCACACCATCTCTCCTAAACTACTGAAATTCTCCTTTTTTCCTAGCTTATCCTTACCCTTTTCCCATTTCAATCCCACTAGACCCACTATCTTAATGCCAACCTGTCCCTCCCACCATGCCAGCAGCACTCAGGTTGTACTGAGCACCCAGGAGCTGCCCCACAAAACCACAGGGGATGTGGAAAGGTCCTGGGAAAAGCCTGGCACAGGGAGGTCCTCCATTCTCACTTGGGGGCTCCATTTAGAACACAGTGGAAAAACAGGGTGACCCTGAGAGGTCATCTAGCCCACTTGGCTGCCTCAAGGCAAGATCAGCCAGACCTAAAACATTCCTCGGAGACACTCACCCAACCTGTTTTTGAGACCTCCAGAAGGGGAGACTCCTCACCCACCCCAGGGCTGCCTTCTCCTCGACCCCGGACACTATTTTCTAACATCTCAGCTGAATCAGTGTTGCTGCAGTCTGAGCCTATTAATTCTCACTGAATCAATGACATCCATGGAAAAGAGATTATTAACTTCTTTTTTCTTCCACCAAGAGCCATTTAAATGTTTCTGTTCCCCCTTCTGTTTACAAAAGAGTCTTCAGGGACAAAGGGCTGGAAAAGGGCTTGGAGAAACAAAGTCTCTGACACTTTTCTCTGTGAGGGAACTCGGAGCTCTTCCCACCCTTCCTTCATGGACAGGGTGCCTCACAACGAGGCAAAAGGCTTAATTTGGTTTCAATTTATAACCAACCAGTAAGGCTGTAATGGAAAATAGGGGAAGAAAACAGGACAAGAAGGTCCTTCTTCTAGACCAAAGGGCTCTAGAAGAATCATGGATTAAACTGGAGAACTGTTAACACCAACACACAACCCATCATTAAATGGACCACAGAACCAGAAAAATTCGAGGTAGCAAATACCAAGGTAAACTGGAAGAAGCAGAGATCAATAATCCCAACTTCCCTGCTGGAAACAATGGTAAAAAAACCCAGCAAAATTAAGAGAAGAACAAACAGCTCTTTGGGAAAGGAGAGTGATGCTCCACAGACCCACGGGGCTCCTCCAAACCACCAGCGGGATTAAAGGTAGTTGCGTTAATGCCATATGCTGGGATCGCCTCTTCTGTTCTGCAAGGTTAAGGGCCTCAAGCTGTGTCAGGGGAGGTTTAGATTGGATCTTAGGAAGTTGTTCTTCACTGAGAGACTGGTTGGGCACTGGAACAGGCTGCCCAGGGAGGTGGTGGAGTCACCATCCCTGGAGGTGTTTAAAAACTAGAGCACTTGAGGCCATGGTCTAGGAGTTAGGGAGATGTTGGGATGAGGGCTGGACTTGATGCTCCTGGAGGTCCTTCCTAGCTATGATGATTCTATGATTCTAAGCTCAAGGCTACGGAAGGCAACAGAATATGCTGCAGGACTTCCAGAACTAAGAGAGAAGAGCAAGTCCGCTTTTACAGTGGAGTGAAGGCACTGGGACAGTCTCAGAAGAAAACTGTGTTGTCCAAATAGTCCTGAAGGGTTTAGAAAATGAGAGGAACGGTGAAGCGAACGAGTTTTTCAATAATACAGAAATGTTTGAGTGGATAAATATTAAATTCAGCTGCAAAATATTCAAACTGGTAATGGAGCGACGGGCTGATAAAGACATTAAAAATTACAAGTATGAAAAACTCCGGCTGCTTTACACAGGGGTGAGCTCTAGGTTAGCTGTTAGGAAACAGGAAAGCTCTCGGAGCCATTTGCGGGGGAGTTTTATTGGAAACCGTTGTTGAATCACCCCAGAGCAGTTGAAAGGCAAACAAGACTGTGAGGCAGCACCGGAAAAAAAATTCAAGAACAAAAATTAATAGAAAATCTAGTAGATAAAGCTGCAGTGTGTCAACATCTTGAAGTCCTGCTCTCGCTCCATCAGACCCGGAGAGCGCTGCTTCTGTATTTAATGAATCACAGAATCGCACTACTGGAAGGGGTTGGAAGGGACCTCTGAGATCACCTGGTCTCTCAAGATCATCTAGTCCAACCCCGCTGCTACAGCAAGGACAAGAATTCTTCAGCTTCATGGGGATGGGCTACGTAAAATCATTAAAAATATGGAGAATTCATGGAGCAAAAGCCTACAAAGAGCTGTTGGATGTGTAACTGTGGACACCAGCCCTGACCCAGGCCAGCTCTGAGCCCAGTCTGCTAGCCACCAGGAGCAAGTATTTGCCCTCTGCCTGTGTATTTTGGAGCTGCACAGGGGAGCTGCTGACATGGGGCAGCACCACAGCACCTACACTCTCCCCACTGGAAGCCTTTCCCACAGACACCTTGGCTAGAAATGCTGACATCTGTGATCAGCATCATAGAGTCATAGAATCGTCAAGGTTGGAAAAGACCTTCAAGATCATTAAGTCCATCTGTCCACCTTACAACCCCCAACCACTGAAACCATCTCCCAAAACACCATGTCTACTCGTCTGTTGAACCTCTCCAGGGATGGTGCCTCCACCCCATCCCTGGGCAGCCTGTTCCAAGGCCTCAAATGTGTCACAGCAAAGAGAGCTTCTTCTACCCCATGGGCTCCTGCAGAACATGAGCAGAGCAACCGCTGTCTTAGGAACGGGACAGAGGCTCTGACCAGTTGTCCTGCCTTCCTCCTCCTGCAGGCACACCAGCAGCTTTAATCCCAGGGTAATCCAGGAGCCTAAGGCACAGCGACCGGCGGCTTTCTGAGAGTACACAGCACCTTGGGCATCACTATGCCACATCTGCTTGTTGTTCAGAGATGCCCGCTCCACCACTGACCTGCTTCACTCATGTACCTTGCATCATATCACTCTCACAAAGAGTGAGATCACGAGTACAGTCCTAAATTTGTGGCTATCAGGGTCTGGCTCTACACACCCTTGTCAGTGAGGCTCTGAGCTAAATAAATTCTGTTCCTTCACAGGTTTAGATTCCTTCACAAGAGTGGAAGTGGTCTAGGACCTTCCTCCTCATATTTCACTGGTCTTGCTCTCAGAGCTATTCAGTAGGATCCCCTCCCTGGGGTCCATCAGGAGATGGAAGTGGGGAACCTTTATACAACTGGCAAGGGAGTTGGACTAGATGATCTTTTGAGGTCCCTTCCAACCCCTAACACTCTGTGATTCTGTGACTGCCACAGGAAGGAGGAGGGCAGAGGTACCAGCTCTGAAGGCCAGATGTGCACCTGCACAGAGCATCTTACAGAACTGTCAGAGCACAGGCACTGTCACGACTGCTGGGAAACCCAAGCACCACAGCCTTCTCCTCCAGCCTCTCCCAGCACTCACACTGGCCGCATAGATGTCTTTATTACTGCCAAAGACAGGCTCTTCCCCATTTTTCTTGACCCCTCAGCTCTTATACCAAGACCACTCCACCATGTAGCTGCCGCTGCCCACAGACACAACAGCAGGAATGAGAGGACACTATCAAATGTCCAGGGGATGCTGCCAGGACACCAACATGCTGTAAAGGGCTGTGTGATGCTGCTGGAAAGCCACAGGAGAACAAGGAGGGATGAGGTAGGAGGGATGAGGTAGGAGGGATGAGGTAGGAGGGATGAGGCAGAGAGATGAAGTGAATGTTAACAATGAAGAAGATGAAAAATGGTTAGTTGGATGAGGGCAGAGTGTTTCAAGGGGCCTGAGGAAAAACTGCAGCTTCCATGACTCCTAGGCATGAAGCTCAGCCGTCATGATATGGGGCTTTTTAATCTACCTGCATAAAGTTTCAAAAGCTGTTATAACAGCAAACACACCTTACCCACATGTGAGTCACAGACAAACACCTTCACTGATAACAAACACATTATTCTTAGACAGACTCAGGTCCTACCTCAGCTTGTGAATAGAATAGCTCAGACACCATCCGAGTCCCCTAAAGGAGTCGGAGGAGGTGGGAGAGGATACAAAAGACCTACAGGCTGCCAAAGCTTGTTCCCTTACACCGCTCACGAGCTTCACCATCTTTGGCCTGTCTCAAGAGTCAGCAAGGGTTTGACACAACAAATCAGTTCCTAATCAATAACTGCCTCACCTCTTCCTTGTCATTACAAAGCTGGTGAGCCACAAAGAGAAGTGCTGAATGCCAAGAGAGATGTTTATTTGATTATCACATGGGCAGGAGCAGAGGCTTTGTGTGAGCCACCAAGCCTGGATCTTTTCCATCTAGTTGCACGAGCATGGCCGTGGTGCTGGAGAAGACTCTTACTGATACAAACTCCTCTCTACAGAGGAGCTTGCTCTCCTACAGACAGAGGTCCAACGCAGCAAAAGCAGGTGTCACTCCTTCTGGCACAGCCACCATGAGCATAGCATGGGCCAACAAGAAGTTTCATCATGATGTCTGGTTAAACCGTCTCTCTCTGGTCCATACATCCATTTTGCAATATCAAAGGCAAAGAGAGGTTCCCTGGTCAAGCCCTGACTCACACCTCTAAATGAAAGTAGAGGCAAGCTGGCCCAAGTCATGGGAGAACAGCTCATGCTCCTGCTGCCTCCAAGCACCCTGCAAGCACCTGCATTCAAAACCAAATGGACAGCATCCAACCTGCATTAACCTGCTCACCTCACATACCTCAGAGGGCTTGTCTTGTCTCCACTCCAGGGGTCAATGCCACCAGCAATCTCCACATTTCAAGACCCCTCTTACACAACAACCTTCAGCTCTGTGCTGACACTCGTCTGGAGGTGAGAAGTACTCCACAGAACCCACACAAGCCTCACGTTTCAGCAGCAGCTCAAGACCCAAGCTGTGCAGACAACCTGGTGACATCCTTTCTACCACTCAAAGCACAAAGGGTATTGTCACATTAGGACCAACTTAGGGGTGTCACAGATATCTGAGGTCTTTCACAGGTGACATGTAAAGCACCTTTACAGGAGGCAGCTCTGATCCTAAAAGCAACCCTGCAGTGACAGGCCAGATAAGAAGACTCAGCCAAGCTCAGATCACTCTACTAGAGTATCGTTTCCTCAACCAGCAAGTTCCTGCAGTGGGTTTCAAAGACAAAACCTTGCAAGTGTCTGCCAGAATGAGCATTCTTGCTCTTTTAGAAAGGAGATAAGAGATCTAGAACAGCAAAGACTGACAAGGAAATTCTCCTTGGGGCGGATTATGCCATAATTTCTTCTGAAGCATCACACATCTGCAGGAGAACTAAACTGTTCCTGGAAGGAGACTATAGGTTGGTGGGGACGCCACAGGAGCATCACTTCCACCATTGCTTATAAGTTTCAGGGCTCTGACATGAACCTGAATCACAGAATCATAAAGATTGGAAAAGACCTTCAAGATCATTAAGTCCAACTGTCTGCCCTACAACCCTGATCCACTAAATCATCTCCTGAAACAAGTATAACTCTGACTAGCAATGGCCCAGGGAAGCCTCCTGGGTCACGAGTGACCCGCAGGCACTTGCCCTGACTGCACACAAACCTGTGCTCAGCAGGGCAGAGCCACAGGCAGGAGATGGGAACCACGGGGTGAAGGAGTCACCCTTGTTGAGCCTTCCCAAGGGGAGCATTGCCTGATCCCCTCCCCCTTGAATATCCCGGGGCTCCACTGCCTGGGCCAGGTGCAGAACAAAAGGAAACTAACGATTTGGTTATTGCAGCAGCACGGCAGGTTTGAAGGTCAGCCTTCAGTTCCGCAGATGACCAGGCGCTGCCTGCAGACCTGCAGCTCGCGTCGGCTCAGCAGGGGCCGGTACTGTACGGCCAGCTTCTGCGCGGGGAGATGAAAGGCTTCTCTCTAATGTAATAACTGACGGCCTCTTCAGTGCCATTTGAACTGTTTACAGACCGAGTTAACGATTACAGGCAGTGTGTACCTTGGCTGCTGCCCAAAATTCTTACCCGCCCGTCAGATATTATCAAAGAGCCCTTCACTGCTGGCCTGGAGTCCTTCCAAAGCACAGCGCCGAAATGCCGGCGGAGAGGAGGGGCCTTGGGTGCTCCATCATGAAACTCAAGCTAGAAAGTCACAGAGCTGCTCCAACGAGGTGGCCTGGAGACCTCATAGAGATACAGGAACACCCAAGAGGTTCCTGAAGCCTCTTGTGCCCCATGGGCCACAGAATCATCAAGGTTGGAAAAGTCCTTCAAGATCATCAAGTCCATCTGTCTACCCTACAACCCCCAACCACTGAAACCATCTCCCAAAACACCATGTCTACTCGTCTGTTGAACCTCTCCAGGAATGGTGCCTCCACTCCCTCCCTGAGCAGCCTGTTCCAAGGCCTCCCCACTCTTTCTGGGAAGACATTTTTCCTAAGATCCAATCTGAACCTCCCCTGCTGCAACTTTACTATACAGGGCGGGCAGCTTACAGACTGTTTGAGAGGACACCACACAGCCCACAGGCTCTGCCTGCCCAGGTTTCCACTCCCCACACAACGTCGCTGCCATCCATACCCTGTTCTTTACAGGTAGCCTGGGTGGTTGTGTCAATGCTGGCGGTTACAGAGCTTAAAGCTCCTCCTGCCAGAAGCGTTTTCAACACCCTCATGCCTCAGAGTGTGGAAAAGAACAAACCAGGTGGTGGGAGATTAGATAAAATCACTTCCATTGTTATTTGTAGCTGGAAAAATGCAGGTGTAGGTATAAGGTCTGGCTGGATTTGGGTTAGAAAACAAGCTCTGGCTCTCTGGGGCAACCTGCACTCAGCCTGGAAATCCCGTTGAACCAAACGGATGAAATCAAGAACTGGCAAGCTGCTCTAATTACAGCTGACTAACACAGAGCCACATTCAAGCAGTGCTGAGGCTACAGAGCAAACTGCTTCAGAAGCAGGAAATGCCGCAGAGCTGCAGAGGACGGCTCGGTCCTACCTACAGCCCTGCACCCACAGAGACCTGAGGGGGTTCAGCATGAGCACAAACTCATCTCTACACTGTGTGATCCTTCTGGAAGTTTCTGCCAGAGGCAACTTCCTAAATACAACTAGAAAAAAACCCAACCCTAAAGTTCCACTTCAAATATACCTCATGGACCACCAGGCCACCTCAACCATAAAACACCCTACTCTTTAATACCCTTCACCAGACCACATGCAGACTGAGCTACCCTGGCTTCAAGATGTTTACAGAACAGTGTTAAAAAGCTTCAGCTCTGGTCCAGCCTGAGGTTTAAACCTCCCAGCTACACCAGCAGCATGAACCATTGCTGCAGCAGTGCTGGTGGGCCATTATCCAACTGCTCGTCATGGAATGTGCCAGATAGCAACGGGATGCAAATTTACATTAAAATTTTGCTTCCCTCTTCCCAAAACGACGTATTTTGTCCTGCATGGAAAAAAAAGCCACAGAGTCTCCTTTGCAGGCTGACAAGAGATGGAGTTTCCAAGGGAAGCCTTGGAAAGAGACGAAAGGATCCTTGAAGAGAAGGAAGGGCTGGTGCCTTCACATAATGCCAATTGTGTGCTTGAAATATGATGGATGTCAGCAGGTCCCAGGCATGAGGGTGAAGACTGAAGAGCTGAAGGAATAAATTAGTTGCTCTTTAATCCCGCACCATCCTGGCTTCTCATTGGTTTCTTGCTCAGATGTCAGCTTTTCAAAAAGGGATGAGAAAGCAGCTGGTGAAGGACACGAGTATCTCTCTTGTAGCACTGTCAGGAGTCAGAAATGGAGATGCACATGTATTTTCTGGGATTTGATTCTCTGACACTCGCTAGTACAGCGCAGTACACTATAGAAATTGGTTCCTCCTACGCTTACTTGCTAAGACATGAGTTCAGGCCCTCTGGGATCCGCAATTCCCTGGCTGCTATCGATGACATCACTGACATCTAAGGAGCTGCAAGAATGCTGAGAATGCAGCTCCTGGCTCCTAGGGATGCTGAGCTCATCACCTGCTACAGGAGGTACCATAGATGGGGTGTGTGGATCCCAGTCCTGGCTCATTTACAGCCGTCCCCTTCCCGTGGACGTAGACATGGACATGACACACAAGGTTGTATCAGCTTCAACAACAAAGCTGGAGCAGTTTGAAAATAATTTCACCAATGTCTTCAGATGCTGAGCAGAAATGAGATTTCAGCACAGGCACACAGGCTCAGACCCCAAATCGATGTAACCCTGTGACCGGTCTCTCCTCAGCCAACAGAGACCATTCAAACAGTGTCTTCCACTTTGTGCACCTTCCCAGTATTACCGGAGTAACGGCTCTGGAGAAGGTACCCTGGACAGTGTGGTATGGATGTGAGTAGAAGTACCATCCCCAAGTATTTCCCAAACACACCTCGTTCCCATTTTGCCCATTTATATTTCATTCCACAACATCCTTCACCAATGAGCCCCACGGAGGTTTTCAGCTAAGTCAGTAACTTTTTTTTTTTTACTGACAATACTTCTTCACAGTGAGGGTGACAGAGCACTGGAAGGGGCTGCCCAGGGGGGTTGTGGAGTCTCCTTCTCTGGAGACGTTTAAAAACCGCCTGGATATGTTCCTTGCAACTTGGTCTAGGTGATCCTGCTGTGGCAGGGGGATTGAACTAGATGATCTTTCGAGGTCCCTCCCAATCCCTGATGTTCTGTGATTCTGTGACGATACTCTCAAAGAAGACTTCCAAGAGCGATCTCCATTAGCTCTCAGATGCACCTTTAACTTCATTTCCACCCTTGCTGTGTGTTAACAAGTTTGCATCCTGCACAGTCCAGCCTGTGAGGGTATCTCAGAAAATCAGAGCTGGGCTGGCACACTGAAAGGACTTTGAAGTAAGTATAAAAACTCTTCCCTTTATTTCCAGTTTGTTGGGAGCCTCTGAAGGCTCCAGCATTCATCACCAAAAGGCCTGTCTCTATTCTAAGGTTCTTACGGACAGCGATGACGTAGCTCTTGGCCCAGGACTCAAGAGGCTAAGGCCAAAAAGGTGAAGAAATTTCCGCTTTCAGCCACCTCTGCTGCAGCATTCCGAGCAGCACGGAGCTGCGAATCTACAGAGTTAAGGACAAGTAGGACTGAAAGTGAAATAACCTTCCTGCTCGACAGAGTGTGATCCAGTAGGAGATGGTTCACCCGCTGTCTTTACTTGAGGCCACCCAATAGTGTGACCAAACATTACTTTAGAATGGCACAGACTGATGGAGCTCCAGCAGCTTTTTTAACTCTGCAGGATGGGAAGGGAACCATTCACAGACCATTTGTCTGAAGCAATGAAAGTAGGTTAGTTGCCATCACCTCCACTGGAGGATCCAACACTCATCAGCCCAGTCTCCTCCAGGAGGGACAGAGGCTAAAATCAGCCATCTACACCTTGACTCCTACAGACTCTGGTGCTGAGGTCTGATTGCCATTTCTCCTGGTTCTGATGGGTGGAGGTGGCTGTTGCAAACAGAGTCTCCCCCTGTATCCACTGCTTTTCACCTTGCTGTGGTCCCCCTCCCCAAGGAAGGATGCCTCATAGAGGGTGAGCTGGAAGCACAGGGAACAGTCTGTTAATGTTCTAGCTCATCCCTCCATGCCACAAGACTCTGTACTTCTGCCCTAATGGCCTGTGAAAATGGCAAGTGCCCACCTCCAGTGGAAGAGGGCATACAGTGAGGATGATGGAACACAGGAACAGGCTGTCCAGAGAGGCTGAGGAATTTCCTTCTCTCAAGACACTCAAAACCAGCCTGGATGCAGCCCTGTGTGGCCTGTCCTAGGGGATCCTGCTCTGGCAGGGCAGTTGGACTAGATGGTCCCTAAAGGTCCCTTCCAACCCCTCGCATTCTGTTATTCTGAGAAGAAGAAATCTTGTTCTCACAGCTCCCATCACCAGAGCCACACCAAGTCCACCCAACGTGAATCCGCACCTCTCTGCACAAAGCAAACCCCACAAAGCTGTGCCTCACCAACCACGTGGGAACTGCTCAAGTGTCTGATCACAACTTTCTGCAATCACTGGCAGGGACAATCCTTTGTTACGGCGCAGTTGATCTTTCTCCCAGTACAGTCCAGGTGATTTTCCCCCAGCTCTCCCAAAGTTAGGTGGAATGATGCGCACTGACCCTGCCCAACACACCAAGCCCTTGGTTCCCTCAGGCTACCTGCATCCATGTCACTGTGTGTGAGGGCAAAAAGCCACTGCAGCCAAACCCCTGACGCCCACGGAGAGCTGCTTCGGCGGTTTCTGTTGTATTAGGAATCCGTGCAGCCCTTGAGAGCGCAGGGATAAATCATTAACAAGTTCATTATTGTTCACAGGTATTTTTGGCAGGAAACCACTGAGGTCAACTTGGACAAACTGTTGTGGCGTAGTGGGGGTGGTACTTTTCCTGGAGAAGCATTCAAATCCTGCTCTGGTTCCAAAAAAAATCATCTGGGAGTGACCTTCATAGAAACACAGACTGGCTGAGGTTGGAAGGAACCTCAGAGCTCATCTACTCCAACCCCCTGCCAGGGGCAGCGATGCCTCTCAACCAGACTTGGTTGCTCAAGGCCTCATCCAACCTGGCCTCAAACACCTCCAGGGATGGGGCAGCCACAGCCTCTCTGGGCAATTGATTCCAGAGCCTCTCCACCCTTGCACTGAAGAACTTCCTAAGATCTAGTCTGAACCTCCTCTCCTTCAGTTTCAAACCATTCCCCCTTGTCCTATTGCTGGATCTCCTTGGGAAAAGTCCCTCTGCAGCCTTCCTGTAGGTTCCCTTCAGGTACTGTAAGGCAGCTCTAAGGTCCCACTGGACCCTGCTTTTCCCTAGGCTGAAAAACCCCAGCCCCCTCGTCCCATCCTCACTCCAGCCCTTTGCCTGTCTACACAGAACAGACCCACGTGCAGAGGCAGAGCAGGTAACAGCACTGTGCACAAAGCAGTCCAAACCGTTGTCTTTTTGACCTTCTCACCAAGTCACTGCCCACTAATCCATCTCCCCCGAGACTTATTCCCAAGTCCCAGTCTCTTGAACAAATTCCAACAGGTCCTGTTGGGGATGGGGGGGAACCACCTCAGCATGAAATGTTCCTCTGCCTCAAGAGAAGCCAGGTCCATAGCCAGAGCTACACTGGCTTGAGGGTCCCACAGGCAATCTTCAGGCCAGCTCTTTTTTCATCTTAATCAAGCATTTGCTTTTAGTTTCAGAAGGCTCCGAGTTACTGCACTTTGCAGTTTTTGTGTTTGTAGGTACTGACACGCAGTTACAGTAACTCCGGCCGTGTCCGCGTCCCGGGGAAGTCAATGGGACCAGTGCCAGCAGCTTCAGCCAGCAAACAGACTGTTCCAGCCCTCGCAGAGCTGACTGAACAATTAAAAGCCCAATCCTGCAAGAATCTTGGTGAATCAAAGTGGCTGGCTGTGACCCACGAGTGTTTGGAGAACCACAGGGCACTGGGGAGCCGTTTGCTGTTCCCAAAACCTTCGGGCACATCAGCACAAGTTAGTGTTTGCCTCAACTCCCCCTAATCTAGAGCAAAGTGGAAGTCCCAGCGATTCTGCGTGACTTCAGTGATCACTCACAGCCTGCACCAAACCGAATGGCCAACACCGAGCGCTCGCAGAGGACACATCCCCAACCACCCTCCACCAGCAGCTCTCCAGCCAAAGAGTCTCAGGATAACTACAGCTAAAGCCCCTGAGTCAGAATCTGGAGGCTAAACATCACAGGAGTGAACTCACTCCTCCAGCTCCAGTGACACTCAAGTGCCCAAATTCCACCAGCTGCTGAGGGATGCCCCGTGCCGGATCCACAAGGATGCCCTTCACTCCTTCCAGCTTCTCTAGAAAAGCCTCCAGAGAAGTAACAAATCCCCCCGGTCTTCCTCAGTTTAGAGAGCAGGAAAAGGTTTAACATGGGGTGTGTGTGCAGGGAAAGGGAGCACAAGCAGCCACAGGATGTAGGGTTGGATCCCATCCAGCAAAGCGTATAAAAAACCCCAAAACATTAAAAAAAAGAGAAATCAGTGTTTACATGAGCCACGAGTTCATTCCACCTTGAGACCTGCAAAACAAAGGAGTCTTTCAAAAGGAAAGACACCAGGGCTGTGAAAAATGCCACATCAAATTTTTTCCACCAGAGAAACCTGATTTTTGATCCAATTGGCTATGACTGGTCCTTTAGATGACCCCATAACGTGAATCAGAGGGTTGTGTTGTTTTATCCTCTGAGGACGTTGCCACGCTACCTCGGCTGTGCTTCAGCACCGCAGCTACGAGGGCTGAAGTGTGCTCCAGCTTTTGACAACAGTCCTTAGAAGACACGTGGATGTGTTCTCCTGACACCCTCTCACCCCTGAGAGCATTCACCGAGCTCCAAGGGGCCTTATAACAAACAGATAATTAAAAACTAACCTAGAGAACAGCATCAGATTACTTTGCAAAGATCCCATCGCCCTCTACAACTATCTGAAAGGACACTGTAGAGATGCTGGTGCTGGTCTCTTCTCACAGGTAATTAGTGACAGAACCTGAGGGAAGGGCTTCAAGCTTCAACAGCATAGGTTCAGATTCTGCATGGAGAGAGTGGTCAGGCACTGGGATGGGCTGCCCAGGGTGGTGGTTGAGTCACCATCCCTAGATGAGTTTAAAAGGTGCTTAGATGTAGTGTTGGGGGTTATGGCTTAAGGGTGAACTTGTAGAGTAGGGTTGATGGTTGAACTCGATGATCCCAGGAGTCTTTTCCAACCTGAATGACTCTGTGACTTTTCACCTGATAGACTCAAAGACAGACCACAGACATCAAACGACCCATTCACCAGGGAAACAACCCAGTATTTGATACCCAAACACAGACTCCCAGAAGCTCCTCACAACCTGAGCTTGTCACTGCTCACCTGCAAGGACTTGACACACCTTGGAGAGCAGAGAGGACCCTCCTCACAATCTGAAGCCCTCCACAAGATGCCCACAGAAGCACAAACCAAGGAGAAGCTTGTCTTACCTTGTGTGATCTTGGCTTGGTCCTGTTGTCTTAAGAGAGACTCATAGAATCATTCAGGGTGAAAAAGAACCTTGAGCCATCAAGTCCAACCACTAACCCTACTCTACCAAGGTCACCACTAGACCAGCTCTCTCAGCACCACACCTAAATGATCCTTAAACACCTCCAGGGATGGTGACTCAACCCCCTCCCTGGCCAGGCTGTTCCAGTGTCTCACTGCTCTTTCTGTGAAAAATGCTTTCTGTGAAAAATGCTTCCTAATGTCCAGCCTGACCCTCCCCACAGCAGTTTGAGGCTGGTCCCTCTTGTTCTATCACTAAGGACCTGTGAGAAGAGACCAGCACCCACCTCTCTGCAGATAGTCTTAGAGGGCAATAAGGTTTCCCTTCAGCCTTCTCTTCTTCAGGCTAACCAGTCCCAGAACATCAGATTTTTGAAGGTCTTCAGCAGCTCTGGAGGTTGCAAGGTCTCTACTCCCAGCCCTGGTAGCTCTGAGCTCCTCACAGCACCACAGCTGGCTGCTGCAGCCCCTCTATGAAGGCTCTGCCTCACATCCAGGTGTGTGGATCAGGCTGCCAACGCAGCACAGCTGGCTCCAGGCAGGGCTGATGCTGCTCCTGGGGAAACTCCACTTCCACAGAGAGAAGAAAAGAACTGGAAGTTTACCTTCCACCAAGTCAAGCCAGTGTCAGACATCTAAGTTTAGGGACGAGATACATTAACCCTGCCCAGCCTGGCAGCAGTTCTCACGGGGCATCACGGGGCAGCAGGTTGCAGGGGCTGGGCTTGGGTTGCACAGACAGTCAGAACCTTTAACAACTGCATAAATAAGGGTTTAGTCTTAATTAAATCAAAACAAGCCACTTCAAAGAGGAATAAGGGCATGGTTTCCTCTGCAAATTGAACTAATTGGTTTAAATATCACACCCTGCATTAAATAACTGCAGCATCATGGGGAAAATGCCACCAGAAAGGTGAGATCTTTGGGTTTTTTTAGTCCTGGGGGAAGCAGAGCAGCTTTCAGGGACAACAGCTCTTCTGTTGTTCCCCAAATCTGAAGCAGAAGCACTTTCCAAATTCTTTGTTCCTGGCTCTGTGCTGGGAACGATAACAAGGGCTGCACAAAAGTTATGGAGGGTAGTAAATGTTTTGCATGCCACGTCCTTCTAGGAAGTGGGTAGGATTTCATCGGGGCTGCAGTGGGGTTTTTGAACAAACAGGGTTCTCAAGGCAGTGCACGTGATTGCCTCGATCTCTGCAATACTCCCCCAAGCTTCTGGATCAAAAAGAAACCTGGATTTTTTAGTAATTTTGGGTCTTCCAGAGCAAACTGATCTTCTCCCTCTGAAAACTTCACTACTGCTTTTTAACAATGAAGACTTAGAGGTGAAGACTCAAAGCCAAAGACTTTTAGTGGTTCCAAAGAAGGGCAGTGAAGCTGGGGAAGGGGCTGGAGGACAGGTCTCGTGGGCAGAGGCAGAGGGAGCTGGAGCTGTTTAGTCTGGCGCAAAGGAGGCTTCATCGCTCCTTACAGCTACCTGAAGGGAGGGTGTAGAGATGTGGGGGTCAGTCTCTTCTCCCCGGTCACCAGCAACAGAACTGGAGGAAACAACCTCAAAGGACGCCAGGGGAGGCTTAGATTGGACATCAGGAAAACTTTCTTCCCTGACAGAGTGGTCAGGGGTTGGAACAGGCTGCCCAGGGATGGGGGGAGTCGCCGTCTCTGGAGGGATTAAAAAAGCGAGTAGCTGTGGCCCTGGAGAAGAAGGTTTAGTGGGCAGGGTGGGGTTGGGCTGATGGATGGACTGGACAATGTTGGAGACCTCTTCCAACCTCAATGGTTCTGTGATTCTGTGACACCGGCTCTTGAGAAGCACTAACCCACCTGTCCCACCGTGGGTTTGGATGAGCTCCAAGCAAACGCTGCAGCAGCAAACTCGTTTTTGACCATTTTGACTCCAGCTCTTGATCCACCCCTACCCCAGCCTCTGTGGGTGCTTTATTTTCTGTAACAACTTTATTACTTATTTATTATTTTATTTATTTATGTTGTAACTTTATTTCCTGTAATAATAACCGAGAGCAGCCCATTACAGTCAGTGGGGATGCTGGTGTGGGGGGATGCTCAGAGGCCAGAGCTGGTGGGGCTGGGGTGGGGGAAGACCACCAGCAGCCTGGGTAGAGCAGGAAGTCAGGTCCAGATTGGGGGCCCCAACCGTCCTGGTTCCCAGGGCAGGGGGATGCCGTGAGCCCTGGGATCTGCCTGCGAGTCTAAACCGTATCCTGAGAACAAGGCTGGAGCTCTTCCCCCTGTCCACATCACCTGATCAAAGGAAAACCCTCCACAGCCATGCTGTGTTGAAACCAGAGTTGTCTGAAACACTTGAGCTAAGGGTCATCCAGCCCTAACTCCAGCTGCTTCCACAATTTTTACTGGTGTCTCATTTGGATCTGCTGAGTGGATGTAAAAAAAGAGCCATCAGCTTTCCTAGCCTTGGCTGCAGGAGGAATCCCATCCCCTCAACACCACCATCACCCATGATGCGTTTCCAGTGTGCATTGGCGCTGCTCCACTGGTTTGAGCAGAGTGCCCTTGGATCACCCAAGAATCTGACCCGAGGGAGCAGCAGGCTGCTGCCTGCATTTACCAGGTGAGTGCATCTCGTTTTGGTGAGTACCTGCCATGCACCACTGAGCAGCCTTTGCTGTGCACAGCCCAGTACCGACTGCAATCAGCACAGGAGAGGATGTCATCCATTAGGGGCTGAACTTCACTGTGACACCTCTGTGCAGTTAAAACTCCTGTTCTGTATGTGCACTCAGGTAACAACGTGCACTGTAGGGCACCGAGGGGGGCTAATCCCATTGCAGCCTCTTCAAAGCACAGCATGAGAGCAATAACATCAAGAGACAATAATTCTGAAGGCGCTGTCAGGTCCTTTCCAACCCTGTGATTCTATGGTGACTTCCCTCCAGAGGGGTGTGTGGTGTTGCCCTGACATCCAGCAGCCATAGACCAGCCCTCGGGTGGGACAGGGACTAACCTGAGCACCCAAATCCTGCCGGTAATACCCTCTGCATCCTGCTCCTCCTCTCCCTCAGACTGCAGTTAATTGCAGAGCTGCGATGTGTGAGACAGGGCAGATACAGGGTCTGCGGTTGGCACGGGGAGGCAGAACCTCTGCACCGGGCCGCGCGTGCTGACACATTTATTTGTCATTATGAAGAGCAGCGGAGCAGATAAAGCCATTAGATATTTAGAAATTGGCTAATGCTAGGATGCCATGATTTGGGCATTTGTAATGCTGCTCTAAATTGGATCAATACTTTCCAGCTCATTTTACTGTGGATTTTTAGCCCTGCCATTGCACTGGAGTTTCGTGCTCCGAGCAGCAGGTAAGCCGGCTGGCACAGGGAAGATTTCTGCTGGGATGTGACCAGTTGCATCTCAGGAAGTGCATCAGCTCCTGGAGACTCTCTAGGCATCATCTCTTCATTCAAGAGAGCTTAATTGTCATCCAGGACAACTGGGACAATCTCTCAGGGGCTTGTGTTGACAGAACATTAACTAACACACGAAAGCTCTGGGATCCCATGACATGATCCATCACTGAGCAAAGACAAGTTGCCTGTATCACGTAGGATGAATTCATCGAGGAGCCAGATCATTAGCATAGAAAGGTCATCTACTTGTCTGTCATTACCGTGTGAGGCAGATAGTCTATAATGCGCGCCGAGTTCCCCACGGAGCTGCAATCAACCCTTCACTACATTATTTCATTCTTCTTTTTAAAGCCGGTGAGGAGCCTTCTCACTGAAACCTGCAGCTGTAAACACCTGAAAGGACATGTGTAAATCTTGGCTGCTTCTGTCTTCTAGGATACAGTAAGTTCCTTGCGTGAGTATTGCTGATCTCCCCCAGTTACAGTCAGAGCTAGAGGTTAGAAGTGTGCTTTCTACTGCCTGTAGTGAAATGAGATGCACTTGTGAGACTGCACCTGGAGTTCTGGGTCCGGTTTTGGGCACCACAGCATCAGAAGGATATTGAGGTGCTGCAGCGGGGCCAGAGAAAGGCAACGAGGCTAGGAAGAGGGCTCTAAAACAGACCCTGTAAGGAGCAGCTGAGGGAACTGGGGTTATTTAGTCTAGAGAAGAGGAGGCTGAGAGGAGACCTTCTCGCTCTCTACAGCTACCTAAAAGAAGGTTGTAGCAAGGCTGGTGTTGGTCTCTTCTACCAAATTACTCATGATAGGATGAAGGGAAATGGCCTCAAGTCGCATCAGGGAAGGTCTAGATTGGATTTTAGGAAGAAGTTCTTTACTGAGAGAGTGGCTGGGCACTGGAACAGGCTGCCCAGGGGGGTGGTAAAGTCCCCATCCCTGGAGTGGTTTAAAAAACAAGTAGCTAGAGCACTTGAGACCATGGTCTAGAGGTTAGGGAGATGTTGGGATGAGGGCTGGACTTGATGATCTTGCAGGTCCTTTCCAGCCACGATGATTCTATGATTCTAAGATTTTAGTTTTAAGTACCAGAAGTCGACATCTGAAACAAAAGCTCTGTTGTATTTTGCTCCCTGGTTACACCAAGTGGTTATTCTGTGGGTCGGCCATGTGGCTGTAGACATCCAGCAGCACACGGCAGTGCCGCTGATTCCTCAGGCTGTATCTCCCAGAAGGTCAGGCGAACTTTGCCGAGCAAGCACTGGCTGGACGATTCCTTTCACCTCATCAGCTAATCTGCCGAATCTGCAAATGACACCCAGAAAACGCCCCCAAAGCGACGTATTTTGGAGTAGAATACCAAGATCAATCACTTTGTTCCATCGGTGGTGAGCGTATGGTTTCTGTCATTCCAGCGAGAACTTGGATAAAGTCCCATTTGGCTCTTGAGAAATGCAAAACCAGCCCAGCTGTGAATTATTTTACTGTGGCTTGGGCTTTGCTGGTTTGCAGGTTCTCCACTCTTTGCCAGAGCTGCTTGAAACACGAGCTGGTCTCCACCTCCTTCACCAAGGCCTTCTCCCCAGGGTGACACCTGGGTTTTGGACCACAGCACCCCCAACTTCTCCTACACTGAGCCCATATCCACCACTCTGTATCTGAGAGCAGAAAATCTGCAGTAAATTGTACATGGACACGGAAGTCTTTGGAGTGTCCTTGACACGCTGCGTTGGGCAGCGCTTCTTCCGCCGGCACAGCAGCTCTCTCTGTGCATGGGCTGCCTGGGCTTCCATCCATCGCTCACCGCAATGACAGAGTGGTCACACCATAATAAAGCTGCATATTTCAGCTGGTCTGGGGGTCAGGTGGAGAACTTGACCCTAAACATCAATGATGCATGTCTATGGTGGTAGTATTTCACTGACTTTATGGGAGGACCTTGGAGGTTTATAGCGCATCCCTTCAGAGGCAAACTGTCCTGCCTGCCTTTGCGATAACCTTGCCGGCAAACAGATCTATAGCACCTCATATGATTTCATTTCAGAGGTTCCCATCCAGAAAAGAGGCACTGAAAATCCATACCAAGTGAAATACGACAGGATTTGAGCCAAGGTCGCACCGGTTTGAGATGTGACCTGCAGTGTTCAAAATGAGCCTCACCCAGGGATGCGCTGAGACCCTGGTGGTTGGGGTAGCAGAGAGGAAAACATTTGCAGGAAAGGGTGGCTGTGGAGGGCAGAAGGAAGCCGTATGATCACTTCCCCTGCCAGCAAACATCACTCTGACATTCCCCTGGTGAGATCACACGTACTTTGCCGAGCTCAGTTTACCTCTGGGAAGAGTCAAGGCAGAATGCAGAGAAGAAGAGAAAAAAAAGCCCTATTGACCTCAACAGACCCAAATTTCCAAGGTGCCTTGGGGCAGAAGAGAAAAATCCATGTTTTCCTGTGTTACAAGCATGAGTGCCTCCCTGCACGGCACGCAGGGGCTGGCCGGCTGCGTGGGCTCCATTAACATGCCGTCGGCACTGTGCACGCGGAAAAGGTGACCTATTGCTTGGCCTGTTAATAGGTCTTCTGCCCAGGAACGTTTCCCTAAGCCAGCTGAACAGTTAGCCAGCTCTCTGACTCAGAGCTGCACCAACCAAGCTCAGAGCTCTCTCTTGCAAAGCGGTTTGCAAACCTCTCGCAGACGAGCTGCGTGATGCTTCTGTCTGTCCTAATCGGCATCGACTCCGAACGGGCTGAGCCTGAGCTGAAATGAACGGGCAAGTCAAGTGCTCCGGGGAAGGCTACGCACGAGGCTGGCTCTGCACAGGGAAACTGCTTCCAGTTTGGCTGGGGTCAAGTTCCTGGTTGAGGCAAAGGTGTTTGTGGAATGCACAGAGGCATCACAGCGGGGTGAGGGAGGGACTGGGGCAACGGGCTGGAGACACCCGCTCTGAAAGGAAACGAGGGTGGCAGGGTTTGGTGGTTATTCACTGTTGTCAAGAGACAGGGCTAATTCTGCTTGAAATTTCCCAAACCTGCAAGTTCATCAAAATGGAAATGATCTGCAGGAACGTGCTCCCTTCCACAAGGGGTAAGCCTGACAACACCCTGAAACGAAAAGTTCAGCAGCAGCAAACCCGTCCAGCCTGACATCTCTGCACCGGAGCGGTCAGAGCTAGTTTCCAAATAATTTTTTGGCTTCCCAACCAGAACAAGGTTTTTATCATTAAAGGCGACCTGCAGCCATTCAGTCCTCTTGGAACAGCAGCTCTGATGGACCCAGTCCCCTTTCTAAGTCACTCTGGCACAAAAATCAGGACATATTCTGTCCAGAGCCTAAGCCTGGGCTAATATTCTTAATCACAGAATCATCAAGGTTGGAAGAGTCCTGGAGACCGTTCCGTCGAACCACCAACCCAACCCCACCCTGACCACTAAACCCTGTTCCCCAGGGCCACATCTACTGGTTTGTTGAACCCCTCCAGGGATGGCAACAAACCCCTCCCTGGGCAGCCTGTTCCAACCCCTGACCACTCTGTCAGGGAAGAGATTTTTCCTGATGTCCAACCTAACCCTCCCCTGGCACA
>JAOXOE010000827.1:4790524-4822798 GCA_028565055.1 Phoeniculus purpureus
GTCATCAGCAAACTTGCTGACAGTGCTCTCTAATCCCTCATCCAAATCATTAATGAATAGATTGAATAGGACTGGTCCCAGTACCGACCCTTGGGAGACTCCACTAGATACAGGCCTCTAACTAGACTCTGTCTTATTGACCATGCTCTCTGGCTTGTATCCTACAGACAGTTCACAATCCAATGTAAACTTCTTAGTTCTAATCTAGAACTGGAAAGGCAATATGCAGTAGAAATGATGGCCAAGTGATGTCCAGAAAAGCACTTTAATCATGCATGGTATGGAGGAAATCATGTGAGTTTTGCTCTTTAATAATGTATTGTGCACTACTGTCTGATGTATAAGCGATGCTCATTGCTGCAAACAATTATATGGCTTTATCAGATATTGAAATGGAAATGTATTTTACAAGGTAAGGGCATTTTTGTAGAATAAAATAATCCATTCCCAGACACAACTGTCAATCTCATTGACAGTGATACTCAAGCTGTACCTGGCATGGTAGGATCTCTGTCTCTCTTATTTTGCAGTGTATTGTCTTGGTCTCATGGCCAAGGAGTTTACCACATACTGTTGATGAATTTCAATAATGTACATGTCTTACTAATTGCATGGTTTCACACACTTTACTCTTATCTCAAGGAATTGTTTTCAAATCAAAAATATGTTGTTGGAGGCAAATGCTACAAAACAAAGAAAAAATAAGTTGAAAATACTGCAAATTATTATTTTCTATACTAGCAACTAGTGATCCAAGCAGTTCCCTTGGTTCTGATCATTGTGAGTAAAGAGTTAGCATCTTGACACACATACACGATGGTAGCTTATGTTAATAATTTATCTCATAGAATCACAAAATCACAAAATCACAAAACATTAGGGATTGGAAGGGACCTCAAAAAATAAACTAGTCAAATCCCCCTGCCAGAGCGGGGTCATCTAGACCAAGTTGCACAGGAACATATCCAGGCTGGTTTTAAACATCTCCAGAGGAGGAGACTCCACAACACCCCTGGGCAGCTTGTTCCAGTGCTCTGTCACTCTCACATTTATATGGAACCTCCTATCCAGGGAATTAAGGCTAGAAAAGGCTAAGATCATCTAGCCCAGACCATGATTTAATAGCACCACAACCACCTAGATCAAGGCACCAAATGACACAGTCAGGCTGTCCTTCAACACCTCCAGGGACGAGGACTCCACCACTGCCCTGGGCACGCCATTCCTTAGTCTGATCACACTTACCCTGAGGAGGAGCTTCCTAACACCCAATCTAACCCTCCCCTGGTGCAGCTTCAGGCCATGCCCTCTCATCCTGGTGCTCATTGCCTGGGAGATGAGCCCAGTCCCCATCTTACTACGACCTGCCTTCAAGGTGTTGGAGACAGGGAGAAGGAGACTCAGGGGACCCCCTGAGTCTCATCTTCTCCAGGCTAAAAACCCCCAGCTCCCTCAGCCTTCCTGGCCACCTAGGCACCCTGCTGGCTCCTGTTCAGCCAGCTGTCAACCAGTACTGCCAAGTCCCTCTCTGCCAGGCTGTTCTCCAGCCACTCATCCCCCAGTCAGTAGCTGAAGAAGGTTATTGTGTAGAACCCTGTACTCGACCTTGTTGAGCCTCATTACAACTCAGCCATAAGAATCTTTTAATACACATATAGCTGTATCAGATTGCAATCTGATGATTGATGTAATCACTTAAATTAGGTTGTTAAACCTTCTTGACAATTTAGTTATATTACATAACAATGAGAAGTTCTTATGTATTGAATAACAATCTTGCAGCAAGCAAAGTAGGCACAAGTCAAGAAATCAGACTGTTAGTTCCCCTGAGATAATTCTAATTCTCTCAGCTTCTTGGGTCTGTGTGCTGTTTTGCCTTTAAGACAGACTCTGGCATTCCATCTGCCATTGTGGTCAAGGCGGCCAACGACATCCTACGGTGGATTAGAAGGGGGTGGTTAGTAGATCGAGAGAGGTTCTTCTCCTCCTCTATTGTGCCCTGATGAGACCACATCTGGAACGTTGTGTCCACTTCTGGGCCCCTCAGTTCAAGAAGGACACAGAACTGCTGGAGAGCATCCAGCGCAGAGCCACAAAGATGATGGAGTGGAACATCTCCCTGATCAGGAAAGGCTGAGGGAGCTGGGTCTCTTGATCTTGGAAAAAAGGAGACTAACAGGGGACCCCATTCATATTTATAAATATGGAAAGGGTGGATGTCAGGAGGATGGAGCCAGGCTCTGCTCAGTGGCATCCAATGATAGAACAAGCGGCAATGGGTGTCAACTGGAAGAGAGGAGGTTCTACGTCAATATAATAAGGAACTTCTTCATGATGAGGGTGACAGAGCACCGGAATGGGCTGCCTAGGGGCATTTTAGAGTCGTCTTCTCTGGAGATGTTTAAAACGTGCCTGAATATATTCCTGTGTGACTTGATCTAGAGGAGTCTGCTGTGGCAGGGGGATTGGTCTTTAAAGGTCCCTTCGAGTCCCTAACTTTCTTTGATTCTTTCAAGTCCATTCTCAGTCAAGAATTGATATATAATGATGAGAAGCAAATGGAAAATGAAGACATAAATAGCTTTAGCCTAGCAAAACATACAAATGAAGCTCATGACCCTTATGAGTAGCAGCTTATGTTCATTGTTATGCCTGTTCAGATGGGTTAGTTGGCACATTAGTGAAAATAATGCCCTTCTAACACCTGCTTACTTCTTTACACCTAGTGCTAAAATCCCAAGGAAACCATAAGTTGAGGCTCAAGTGCAGGGATCTCCTTTCTGCTATGCATGTTGATAGGTGTGAGCCATGACCTAACTCTCAGCATGCAGAATTTCTACCATGGTGGTCTTCTCTTACGAACCTGCCACTAAGAGATGACAATATTTGGTTTATCTGCATGGGTTTTCCTACAGTAGCAATAAAAATAAGGAAGGAAAAGGAAACGGAAGAGGAAAAGGAAGGCTATTCTATTCTGTTCTGTTCTGTCCTGTCCTGTTCCGTTCCGTTCCATTCCATTCCATTCCATTCCATTCCATTCCATTTTCTTAGAGAAATTTTCTAATTAGACATTGAATTTTTTAGTCTTCCTCAATGATACACTTGTGATTTAGGTGTTTTTTGCCCCCCAAAAAGAGAAATCCTTGAAAAATCAATTTTCTTGCTGATCTGTACATAAAAAATACATCCCATTTGAGTGATCTATTTGGTAAATAGAACATGCATCTGGGCTGGAATCCAAATTTTATTCCAATGTGATTTAAAGGATAAGATACTAAACCCTAAAAGGTGGGTTTCATAAGAAACGTTAAGTTTCTAGTAATGTGCAACTCATGGGAAGTTCTAAGGGAAGATCACAAAATGCCTTGATATCAGTTGGACTACAATATACAAATGATCCATCAAAAGGGGAGCTGTGGAAGGGAGCACTAATGCTTGAGAGAACATTTTATTACTGTTTATGCCTTTCCTGTCCATAGATTTTAGAGCATGATCTAGGACACAGTGTGCATTATATGTGCTGTAATCAATCGCTGCCCTGTCATCACTCTACTGTAAATGCGTCGAGGTGTAAAAGGAATTCTAAAGGATTGATAAGACAAAAATGGAGCGAGACAAATACTAGAAGCTTCTTGCCTCATCCCACATAGTTCTGGATTACTGGGTCTCTGTACTACTGCTGAAATGCAGACTTATCCAACTTACAGGATCTATTCATGGCTTTGAATGACAAACTGCAGGTAGTTGGTTCCAGTTCTGTCTTTTAAAGAGTCTAATGGATGGGTGTTCTTCCCCCTTTCCAGGGTAACAGAGAAAATCTCTTGAGAGGACATCAAGAAAATTGAGAGGAACCAATCAGTTGTTCATGTTTTTCTCTTACTTTAAGAAGCACAGATCAGCCTGGTCACACCCTGAAGTCAGTGCAGTTAGCTGATGTCACAGATGCTGAAAATTGTAGAATCATACAATCATCAGAGACACAACCAAGATCAAGTCTAATCCCTTTCTCTGTCTATCCATTTGTTGAACCCCTCCAGGGACAGTGCCTCCATCCCCTCCCTGTGCAGCCTGTTCCAAAGCCTCCTCTCTCTTTCTGGGAAGATGTTTTTCCTCAGATCCAATCTGAACCTCCCCTGGCACAACCTGACCCCATTTCCTCTGGTCCTATTGCTGCTCGCTAAGGAGAAGAGACCAACACCCTCCTCACTCAATCCTCCCTTCAAGTAGAGCAATGAGGTCTCCCCTCAGCCTCCTCTTCTCCAGGCTGAACAGCCCCAGCTCCCTCAGCCTCTCCCCATCAGACCTGTTCTCCAGACCCCTAACCAGATCAGCTGCCCTTCTCTGTCCCCTCTCCAGCAGCTCCATGTCCTTCCAGTACTGCAGTGCCCAAATTGCACCCAGTACTTGAGGTGCAGCCTCCCCAGGGCTGAGTACAGGGGCAGGATCATGCCCATGGTCCTGCTGGTCGCACTATTGCTGATGCAGGCCAGGATGCCATTGGCCTTCTTGGCCACCTGGGCACACTGCCAGCTCTCTGTTACTGCACTGTGCACATAAAATGACCTTGTCCCTCCCACCAGCACTCCTGGATGGACCCAATCCTCCTCATGGCATTAATCCCCTTCTGCAGAGGTGAACCTCATCGTCAGCATCTCCCTGCCCCCGCACGCCCTTCACCAGCTGGATCATCCACCCAAAACTAAATCCTCCTCTCCTGCTGCTCAGCACCTACCTGTGCATCCTCCTGGAGCTCCTGAGGAGGAGGAAATCCTCCATCCACTGACCACAAACCCTGGTGATGGACAGAAACCTGCCTGTTAAACACCAATTACCCGCTACATCACTCTGCTGCTTGCAGCCAGCACAGGATGCAGCAGTTCCGCAGATGCCACTGAACAATCTATGACTGCCTAAATCAACGCATAGAAAAAGAAATCCCGAGGACCATCAAGCACCACCCGTTTGCAAACTGGGGAAAACATGTTCCTTAGGAGCAAGGAGCTTGAGAACCAAGCTCCACGGGTTGCATGGCTTCCATAATGGTCACTGCGATTCACAGGCATCTTCTCCATGGTTCTTCCCACAACAACCAAAGTCCTTCAAAGCGAGACTGCACATTTCAGTAAAGTAACAAACAGGGATAAAGAAAGCATCAACAGGGCAGGAATAACCTTTATGAACAGGTCTGAAATTCCTCTCTATGTCACAAGTACAGATAACACCATGAGCCTACCAGCACCTCTTGCCACAGCCACACCGTCCCAAGCACCCCTGTTAGGGTCACACTCATTCCAGCCCCCTTTGTGTCCCACATCCAGGCAATCCCATGGGTATGCTGGCTGCCCCTAAATGCATTTTCTTATTCCCTTCACTCCAAGCAGGGGAAAGGAGCTGAAACTCCCCATTTCTGGACCTCAGCATTGCAACCAAACGTGTGCTTAATGTCTGCAGATCCCAGTACCCTTGTGCCACCCCATTCCAGGGGACAACATGGTCTTCAGCAAGGCCAGGCAAGAGTTACCACAGTCGCTTACACCCCTGGGTTGAGGCTCTGCTCATTCCAGTACCCTTCAGCCCACCAAAGCTCTACAGTCAGCCCTGGAGGAGAGGGTGGGATTTCCCCCCAGGCCAGTTACAGCCTTTTCTGCCATTCCCATCCTTTCTGCAAGGAACACTCTGCGCTCATTCCAGCTCCCCTGCTGCAGCCCCAACAGTCCTCTGGCAAAGGACATCCCACAAATTCACAGAGCTTCAAGCTACCCTGCTGCAAAGCCAAGGTGGAGAGGGCACCGCGGTAGCCAACCCCATCTCCCTGTCGCACCATGGCTGAAGACAATGCTCCTGCTTGTTTCTCACCCTCCTGGCTTCACTGTAAAGACCGTCTGGTGCCTCCACAACCACCAGCCTGGGGTGTGCTGGTGCTCACAGCCCATCTGGCAGAGCTAGGCTGGCAGGAGATGGAGGGGATGGGGCAGGGAATGAATGGATGGGCTAGCAGTAAGGGAAGGTCTGCTCAAGGAAAACCGGCTAGAGACTGATTAGGAATGTGACGGGAGCTGAGAAGAAAGCATAGGGTGTGGAAAACTAGGGAGGAGAAAGATTGTTTTGGAGGAGAATAGGTCCAGAGCTCTGGGCAGTTTCATTAGAGGAATATTAAGTAAATGAGTCAGAGCTTGCGGTGCCTGAGGCTCGGGAAAGCTGCTGCTGGTGTGAAGGGATGGCAAGGGAAAATGAGGTTCGTGGCACGCTGTCTGCATATGAAATTCAACCATAACAAAACAAGAGGAAACATGTTGCCTGCCTAATACTTTTATTAACATTTGCAGAGATTAACTACTGCAGACGTTCGATCGGTGCCTTCGTCTGTACCCGATTCAAGCTCTGCCTGGCTCTGGGCTAGCGACTTCAATGAGAGTTTTCCAATTTACTGCCCTTTCCGAAGGCAACACAGAGCATTTGGCGCTGCCCGCTCAAGCAACACCCATCCCACCACACTGCTCTGTAACTTGGTATGTCAGGCTTCATGGATTTGTACCTGGAACCTGGATATAAAATCCATCTCTTAAATTCTGACACCTAAAGAATGGGATATTGCACTGAAAAGTCGTGTAGATCTGGGAGCTTGAGGACATGGTTTGGGGTGGGCTTGGGACAGCTGGGTGAATTGTTGGACATGGTCACAGAATCATAGAATCCCAGACTGGCTGAGGCTGGAAGGGACCCTTGAGATCATCTACTCCAACCCCCTGCCGGGGCAGCGATGCCTCTCAATCAGACTTGGTTGCTCAAGGACTCATCCAACCTGGCCTTGAACACCTCCAGGGAGGGGGCAGCCACAGCCTCTCTGGGCAATCGATTCCAGAGTCTCTCCATCCTTGTACTGAATGATCGTAAAGGTCTTTTCCAACCTAAATGATTCTCTGACCCACCACAGCAGCATGCTGTGTGTCTCAGGAGATGTATCTCTGGGATGTGTGTGTATCTGTACGTATGTGTGTGTGTATAGATGTGTCTGTGTACAGAGATGTAGCTGCAGATACACACATCTGTGTGTGTACATAAACACATCTGCAAACACTACATCCAAGCCTGAAGTTAAGACAGGTAAAACAAAATGCCCACTTGTAAATTAGCATATTAATTTCATAAGCATCTGGGAAGCTTCATGATACAGAAGTTAAACCACAGGATGCTGGAAGAGTCAAGATACAGGAATGATGGACCATACTAATGTCGATTTAACTGTAAGAAAGTGTTCCAAAGACATGTGGGTTGAAATTCCATGCCTGGATGGAAAATAAGAAGCATTAAACCTACCAGCTAACCACCTATCTGTAGTGACAACAGAGAGGTGGAAGGGCCACGGGATGTTGGGAAGGTAGCATAGTAGAATGGTTCCGCGTTAATGGGTGACTGCACTCATCACCATCGAGGCAGGGCAAATATTGTACTGGAGTCTGACCAAATGGAAAGTCCAGGTATATTTGTTGACTCCTTTGTGGAGGAATTTGGAGAAAACTCCAAGGTAGATGCAATTCTGCACGGTGCCCAGATTGGCAGTAGCTGTTCAAGTGGGGTAGGGTGGCGGGTTAGGTTGGATGTTAGGAAGACCTTCCTCATGGAAAAGGTGATCGGACACTGGAATGGACTGCCCAGGGCAGTGGTGGAGTCCTCATCCCTGGAGGTGTTTAAGGACAGACTGGCTGTGGCCCTTAGTGCCCTGGTCTGGCCGCTGTGATGTTAGGTCCTGGGTTGGGCTGGATGAGCTCAGAGGGCTTTTCCAGCCTCAATAGTTCTGTGATTCTGTGATTACTGTGACCGTTATATATTCAAATTCCCCTATTCAAAGAAAATAAGGATAAATACATAACTAAAGTCCTCAACTCATAAAAAAAACCCTAGGAATAAGGAATGTAGCCTGAAAAACATTTTCGAATGCAAACAAGGAGAGTAAAATGTTTCTGGGTGATACAGAAACTGTTTAAAAGGCTCAGAGCAAACCTACACCATGGCGCAAAGGACCCTGAGAGCCCAACAGTGAACTACAAAGGAAAGGGGAATACCAGCAGGAAAAGGCAACCTTTGAACAGTGGAACTTGCATCCAAATGATGAGGGCAGAAAAGGCTGCAATCCTGGCAAGTGAAGGAGACTAGTAAAAGAGAGCAAACCATGCTAGGGGCTTACATCCAAACAATGCAGCCTTTTTCAACACATGGGAAGCAGGAAGCCTATTAGTGAGTTTCTGTGGCTAACAAATGACACAGGGAATGAAAGATGCACTCAAAAAATATTTGCAAGAAAAGAAAAAAGCTCAATGAATTGTTTGCATCGTGGGGTCGCTGCAGAGGAAGGCAGGAAGTTCCCATGCAGAGCATTTCAGCATGTTCATAAATTACTCGGGAAAGGGTCAATTAATGAGGTGGAGACGTTTGCAGATGAAACAATATTTTTTTGAATTATCCAAACTCAAGCTGATTGGGAAGGCTTGCATGGAGGATCTTGGGCTACTCAGTGCTATGGTTTAATGTGCAACAGGATGCCGGTAGCTCCCACCTCCTGGCCACACGTTCCCCACTGTTTACCCTGTCCTTGACTTCTCCGTGAGCTCATTTAGCTTATAAAAACATCAGAAAATGAACCTAGCAAATGAAGTTGAGCGTTTTCTGCAGTTGGATGGGTTTGGGAAATGGTCTCATAAGGACTAGGGCCACAGCAAGTAAGGGATGAATTCCGACATGGAAGGCAGGGCTAGAGGGAAGCAGTAATTAGGGGAAAAGGAGAGAAGAATAAGGCTTCTTCCTTTCAGCAGCAAGTCACTTTCCAGTGATTTTCCACAAAAGGGCCAAAACTCATCTGCAGAGAAGACAACCGAGGAGGGTCCAAGTCTAACAGTAGGGACCAGAATCCCTGGAGAAATCAGCATCATCGCAGATTTTGTTTTTCACTTCTAGGTAAAGACACCTTTGATTTAACATTCCCCATTAAAGTCACCTTTGACTTAATGTCCTCCAATAAATGGAAGAAAACTATTCTTATAAAACCAACAAGTAATTTTTTTACACAAAAATCCCAACCCTAAGGAGATGACGTCCAAACAAGCGATTTATGAATGCAGGCACCCACGCTGCTCCACGTGCTAAAGGGAGAGGTTCAGTGCTATCTAATACACTAATAAATAACATAGAAGAACTTCCACAGAATTAAACTCTTGACTCAGGCTTTCATACTTCCTTTAAACCTGTCTCCAGGCTTTGATGTCAAATAATTAAACCAACCATGCAGTTTAGCAAGGCTGGGGTTATCACTGGTATCTTGTGGGAGGCCCTAGCAGAGGTGCAGCACGGCCGCTCTCCTGCTGTCCTCAGCCTGGTTTAGCAACTTCCTGTTAACTTCCCTTTCCAGCACCTTTATGAGGTCGTGGGACACCTCAGCAGAGTGAAGATTCAACACAACAACTTGCATTTGCTCAGCTCCAGCCAGCGTTCTGCCTAAATAAACATCTAACGCTGTCTGAGTAAGACTGAAACAGCTTTACCAGGCAGCAAGATAGAGAAACGTCTTATCAACTTGACTTTTGTTCAGTTATCTCAATTTACAGCCTTGGCTTCTCATTTGATCCTGAACTTCCAGTTGATAACTGGCAAAAGTACATGGCTTTCTTGTGTTACTAGCAGGTAGCCATCTCCTCGCTTCTCAACAACATTCCATCATGGTTGTACAGGTAATTTTTATCAGGCAAGATCACTGCAGGGAGTTCTAAGAATGAAGAACAGAGCTGAACACTTGCTTAGTTCATTGGAAGAAGGTGTCTCACATCAGGCTTCAAGAGACCAAACTGTCTCCTAGTTTATTTATTGTAGATCTTCAATTACTGCATTTTAGTCACAAATTCCTTTATGGTTTGAATTTCAAACTTATTTTTCTCACTATGGAGACATTTAAAACCTGCCTGGATATGTTCCTGTGTGACTTGGTCTAGGTGGTCCTGCTCCGGCAGGGGGACTGGACTAGATGATCTTTCGAGGTCCCTTCCAATCCCTAATGTTCTGTGAGTCTGTGATTCTCTATAGCTCTGCAGCACATCAGAGCGGTGGTAAATGCTGAGTTTATCGCCCCTGGACTGATTTTTCAGGGAGAGCTAAGTTATTTCAGTGAAAGAACTCTGAAAAGCTGAAAGAAACTCAATTCCCACCTCAGTGTTTGATGACCTCAAATTTCCAGGCATCCGGCAGCATCTCTGTTTACACAGGTTGTGTCTTTGGGGAGTGAGTTCAGAGCAATCGGTGCTTTTTTTTTCTTTCCAGCTGATGGTCTGAGGAGCTTTTAATGAATTACCTGAGATGATACTACAAGTGAAGGGTCTATGAACCGGTGTATGTGGACTCTACATCAAGATCTTGTAACCCGCGAACAGAAGAGCACAGGAAATCGGTTACTAGAGAAGGCAATTACTGAAGTTAAGGGGAAATACCCTGAGAGATGTCTATCTTGTTAAAACGTGGGAGAAAACAAACCAAAACAAAGCAGTGAAACTAAGAGAAACCAAAGGCTCTCAGCTTACAGGTGCAGCCTGAGTGGAAGTGACAGATGTTTTCTGCCTCTAAATACATCTGAAAGACAGGCGAAGTCCTGAAGTTACTCTGAACTCTGGCAAACCACAACTGACTATCAAAATTTAAAGATGAAAAAATGTAAAGAGAAATGACTATGAAGCTCGAAGTTCTCACTCTCAGCCACTGCTCCCCCAAGCCTTATGTGCAGAAATCAGCCGCAGAATGGATCGATTCTGCTTTTTTCCTACCAAATGACATTTTTCTTTTAAAAGCTGTATGACTCTGTATTGCACCTGCAGCAGTTACTGCTGCAAAACAACAGAGAATTCTCCAAAGCTGGGTGAACCCACCACTCAGCTGGGCTTTGCATCAACAGAGCATCACAAAAGGAAGAATTTGGACAGAAAAATCTGATAAACATGATACTCGAGTTAGTTCTTTACACCACACCAGTACATTTCATTTCTCAACTGAAGTGAGAAAAGGACATTTAGTAGAGATACAACTTCCTCAAAGAACAATTTAGGTTGGATGTTAGGAAGCCCTTCCTCAGGGAAAGGGTGATCAGAGCCTGGAATGCATGGCCCAGGGCAGTGGTGGAGTCCTCATCCCTGGAGGTGTTTAAGGACAGACTGGCTGTGGCCCTTAGTGCCCTGTTCTGGCCGCTGTGATGATGTGAGGTCCTGGGCTGGGCTGGATGAGCTCAGAGGGCTTTTTCAGCCTCAATCACTCAGTGACTCTGTGAATTAACAGCCAGCCTTCAACATTTCTGTAGGCAAGACTCTACACACTTTGCACTCATGGGTGAGGCAGTAGGTGAAGAAGAACTCAGAAGGGCAAGCATCACTCTGTTTTCTTCACCCTGCTCCAGTCACTTATGTTTGAGCATTTAAATGGAACTGAAACAGTATCATTTAAGAACTACCTATTTAACTTGAAAAGTCAATCAAACAAAGGATCACTCCTTCCTGGAAGTCTTGCTGTTCATAACAAAGCCCTGTACCATCACAAATATAGTCAAAAGCAAGACTTGACAGCAGCTCTGATGTGTTGGACACATGCAAACAATGGACCATCCAGTAGGTCCAGATGTAGTCACAGACACCCATACAACGCAAAAGCAGAGTTCAGAAAATACTCAAAGGATGAGGGACTTGTACCCCTGAAAGCACCAACTCCAGAAGCAGCCAAAGGTTGATTAAAGGACAATACAGCGACAAAACAACAAACGAACTATTGCTGCCACTGTGACATCACAGTCAAAAGGTCCAACGTGATCCTCTGAGTACAATGTAGGCTGAGGAGACTGAACTTCACAGGAACTGTCATATTGGATCAGAGGAAATCCTTACCACACACTCAACCTAAGGATCAGTTTGCACAGCCAAGTGGCAGCCAAACTGTCCCTAACCCTTCCAGACAATGTGATCTCTCCACCAGGACACAGACACACTACAATGCAATATCAAATCATCTTCAAATCTGTGGTAACAGACCCAAAAGGTCTTTCATCTGGGTTCTACAGGACTTTGCAAGCCCTACAGAAACTTTAGAGAAGCACAGGAACAGCCACAAAACATCTCCAGTTCTTCAGCCCACCTACTTAAACCCATGTTCCTACAGATGCTTAACCAGAGGTTATAAGCTATTAAAAATCTCTCAAAGTTCTTGACATGGTCAACAGAATTAAACAAACACCAGGAAGTTTGCTTTCATGGGAACATCAAGTTTCTCAACACCAATTCACCTTGTTTACTCAAAGCAGTATGTCCACCCATAAACAACGACCTCTTCCTTTCACCCTTTTTTTCCCCCCCTCACTTCATAATTCATGGCACAAGGGTCAGATTATTGCTGTGGAAGAAGAAAAAACAACTACCACACTGAGTGGTAGGCTTGGCAGAGTTAGGTTAACGCTAAATGATCTGAAAGGTCTTTTCCAACCAAAACGATTCTATGATTTTATGATTCTAAGACTTCAAGAGCGAGCAGTTGCTATGCATTTGTACTACACATCTCAAATCAGCCCAATTACTACCATGTTACCTTCTTTTCTTCTCCAAATGACGCTCCACATACATATTCAGAAGGGGAGTAATCCCAAGCAGTAATTCCCTCTCTGTCTCTCTGCACAAGTCAATGGGGAGAGGCGTCTCAAGTATTTTAGAGCAGTCTGAAAACCACAATCTGCCTAGGCTGGCATCACTCCTGGAAGCATCTGCAATAGAATGGGGTTTAATGGAAATCCAGATGGCAGCTCTTCAGACGGCAAGCGTGGAGACAGCTTCTGGAGGGGCTATTGTACAACTTAACCTTTGGTGGAATTTACTGATGGCCGCAGGCACCAATACTTAGGCAGTATCACAACATCTCCTGATACAATATGTTATGCAATTACCAGTATCTCTGCAGCTCTTTATCTCCTTGTGGGTGATACAAATGAACAGAGGCCACCTGACAGGTTTGGTTCTGTGCAGGCAGGAAAGAGATGGTCTGCTTGACATCAGCTGTTCGAGGAGGCAACAATGCTTTGTCTATGATGGTCTGGAGGTTGCTGAGGGGGAAAGGAGGGCTATTTGCTGGCTCCAGTGAAATTTTGATATGACCTCAGGAAAGCACATAAGAAGCCTTATCTGGGAAGGGGGAATGAAGGCACTGGAGGTCAGACATTTAGCAGTGGGTCTTTCTTGCCCTCTGGCAGAACTTCTTGCTACCATTTAAGAACATGGTTAGAACAATCAACAAGCTGCCACAGGCTCATGCCATCACCCTGCCTGGAAGGTGAGACCCTGCTTAAGATCCCATGCTGGAGTAGAAGTCAACATTCTTTTCCCAAAGCTCTGTACAGAAATTTAGGACCACGGAGTCAAAGAAAATTGTCAGTCGCTCAGACAGACACAAACAGCTGCTCAGATACCCGCTCAGATGTGATTTACACATTACAGCTCAGTGGTCACAAGGCAGGGCAGCACCATTCAGAATGATGATGGCTGTCCATTCTGCACTGACAACTGGAGAATACTGAAAATAACGAGGCTATTTGTGGGGGTTTCTTTAAACAAGATCCTGAGAAATCTTGAAGACGTCTTGGTACATCTGCCAGGCAGGAAGAGCAGGCTTTATTCCAAAGGGACACAGCAGATTTCTGCAGAATGACCATCACAAAAGAGCCAAATGCAGGTCTCAAGCTACTGAAGATGAGAATTAGCAGTGAAGGTTTCTGACCAAGAACTTCCACATCTCATCCCATGTTTATGAGATACAGTCCCTACTACATAAAGGACTGCCTGCCTCTGTTGCCACCAGGACTGAAGCTCTTCTGCTGTTTCTCAAGGGATACCAGGTTTCTTTCTCCATCACTTCAGCACGTCCGGCTGCAAGTGTGCAGAGCATGGCTACGTAAAAGATGGCCCAGTAAGAGTCATAGAATCATAGAATCATCGTAAGGTCGGAAAAGACCTTCAAGATCATCAAGTTCAACTGTCTGAACACACTGAGTTATTTTAGCCATTCTGAGGAGCAGCTAGTGCTCTGGAAAATAAGAGCCTATAGCAACATTTGGGTTGGTGCTTCATGAGGTGAGTACTACCACCGTTAAAGAGCCAACAACGGCAAGGAGTCACAGGACTGCATTTATAATGGTTATTGCCTCATCAGCAGAGCACAGCTGATGGGATCACATAGATTGAGGGTGATGAAGGATAAAAAGGTGAATCCAAGAAGATCTGAAGGGCAAAATGTGAAAGGCATGAAACTGATGAACCGCACACCAGTTGAGAGCTACCTGTTGAAGAGATTTGTGCTAATGGATCCCAAAGAACTATAGCTCCTTCTATATGACTGAACAGCTGAGCTCAAAGGCAGGAATGGATGGTGAAGGATGCACTTAATAGCAGCTTCTCCACTAAGATTTACCCAAAGAGAGCAGAGGAGGACTCAAAGGACTAGTGCTGATGATGGTGGGCTGATGGCTCAAAAGGTGTTCGGCGTAAGACGAGAATACAAGAACAGCAGCGTGGATTAAGACCAAAGATGCATCTAGCTGAGGATCTTTGCGTTAACAGTTGCCAACAAAGAACAACAGACAAGCACATAGGGCTTCTCCCCAGGACACTCCCTAAGCCTCCAACAAGCTGCATCTTATAGACTGCCTGAGGCAAAACTGGGACTGGTTATTTAATGGCCACTGATGGAGTCTTCTCTCATTCATTAGTTCCAGTGCTTTTTGAGCCTCTGTAAGCTTTTAGCATCCACAGCAGTTCCTGCAGCAAGGAATTGTACAGATTAATCATCCAGGGTATGAAGAGCACTTCCTTTTGAACCTGGTTCCTAATAACTTCATGTGATGCCTCATTATTTTTATATTGAAAGAGACTACCAGCCAACTCATGATTCTGTCCATCATTTTCACATCACACTTTGGCTGCCTCTTTTCTAGCACAAAAAGTATTAATGCTTTAAGTTTTCCCTTGTGTGAAACACACATCACACTATTTCTCCTACATTCTTCTCCAAACTTCTTCCAATACTGCTTCATCTTTTTCAGAGGTGTGGGGAACAGAACTTCACCATGTGGATGTAACCTGGATTTCTACGGGAACTTCAAGATGACCTCTGGTTTATTCTCTCTTTATTTTTTATTCATAATGTCCTACTTGTCTTCATGACAACCATTAAGTATTGACACTTGCAAGGAACAATCTCTTAAAATCACCAAATACAGTTTTTAAGTGATCCAGTACAAATCAGAGCTCATCCTTTTAACATAAAGAGATGACTGATTTTCCACAAGCATCTCCTTACAGCATTTAGTGCCATAAAGTTCTTCAGCTGGGCTTCATAGCTGATCCTTGTCTTCATTACTTCAAATTAGTTAATGTGTTGGAAAGCTCTAAAACATCGCTAAGCACTCGGATTCCATGTGCTTATTAAACACAGTGTGCTACCAGCACATGTGCCTGCAGAACTACGGCCATCAGCTTATTCTGCTGCAAAAATCTGCCAGTTGTTCCTACCATCTACTTCTTACTTTCCAATAACCACTTATCCTGCAGCCTGCCCCTTATTCCATATCTTTGTTTCCCTAAAAACCTTTGCTGAGGGATCTGGGCGCTTTTGAAAGTCTTCTGGACTGACCCAACCTCTGTCAGCTCCTTCACATCCACTTATTACACTCTGCCTTATTGTTTCTGCCAACTAACTCCACACAGATCTCACACTGGGCTGGGATTTTGCAGATAACTTGGAGCCGAGGAAAAAACTGGTACTACATCAGCCACCTTCCAGGGATTTTAACCAAGAGTTCATATGCACAGTTAATGGGTGAATACCAGCTGATCCCGGCGACTGATAGTGTTCATTTTGTCTATCTACATCACCATCTCATCTACAGACATTTCAGCCTGAGACAGATGAAAGCACTGAAAGAATTGCATTAATTGCATTCATTTTTCTGCTATGAGTTCAGCTGCCCCAAGTGTGGCTTTTAGACTTCAGTGTTTTATAGGTTCTGCAGATTGTCAGACAAGCGTTCTCCTTCTGCTAGGACTGGAGGGAAACTTACCAGCAGGGCTTGTAATCATTTTCAAGCTCGCTCTCTTCACTATGTTTTTTGGTATATTTAGCTCGTTACTCTTTTCTCTCATTTTTCACCAGTTTGCTTTTCCAGGATGTTTTCATAACCCTTACGCCTAGGTATGCTTTTATCATTTCTCAAGTATTTCTTGAGAGGTACATTTGATCTTTAGTCCAGCTGTAGTGTCCTTAAACACCTTCATTCCACTGCCAGGATCTAACTCTCAGTTGCCCTCTCAGCTTCTTTTTAATCACCTAATTCAAATGCAGAGAACTCTCCTTTCTGAATTAAAACACAACTGTGGAGACTCTTGAGTCTCTCACCCACTCCACAGGAAAAACCTCCATTTCTGTCACTGGAATGAGGTCCTGGAAAAGGCCAAGGGCAGCAGTGCTTCTCCCTCTCTCATGTAGTAAAGTGCAATCGCTGAAGGGTATCTCTGTAGGAGACAATGGCAAGACCAGATGATCACAGAGGAGAATGGAGGAGACAAAGTGTTGGAGGCCACAGCAGCCTAAATCATTTTGTGCCCTGGTAGTGATCAAGAAGACCACAAAGAGAAGAATAACAAGAATAAACACTGTTCTAAGCAAAAATGATAAAAGATAAGAGAAAGTAACTTTGAAGAGTAGATAAGTAGAAAAAATTAGCTGAGTGGAACTACATGACCTGGAGCATCTTTGCTGAAATGAATGAGACCAGATGAAACAGGGTAATGAGGAGGACAGAGACAATTTTAGGGCCCTATGGAAAAGTTTGTGGCACTGACATTCAGGGACAGGTGTGCACCCACAGCATGGCTGGAAACGAGGACGCCCACTCACTCATGAAATACTGGTGGAACAAATGAATAGGTGATCCTGCTCTGGCAGGGGGATTGGACTCGATGATCTTTCAAGGTCCCTTACAATCCCTAATGTTCTGTGATTCTGTGAATAGAAAAAGGTACAGTATGACCAGTGGGACGGGGGGAACTCTTTCTTCACCATCCTCATGAGGTTGCACCTAGTTTGGAATAAAACTGTCTTGGCAAACAGAAGTTATTAAGACAATTTTGCAAGTTTTATGATTCAAGACTGAAGCAGTAACAGATACCCATGTCAGCTCCCTTACTACTTTAAAACACAGTCTCCAGAGGGTTTCTGAGGTTGTCTTTCTACACTGGACAGAGGTCTGAAGAGACTAATTTGCTAAGTATTAATCTCCAATTCCAACTGACAGCCAGGAAGGCAGAGGAACTGCTTCAACACACTTTTATTTGACTTTCATGCCGTCAGAAATGTTCTCTGAACAACCTGCAAGCCACATTCTCGTGCAGGATCCTGCCCAAAATTCCACTAATGAAAGAACCAGTGTTCTTCATTCACTACCTAGATCTCCTCAAGTTGTCTCTTCTATTCTACCACGAGGCAATCACCCCAAATCCTTTTTCAGACAGTCTTCTCAACTGTATTACTGGGTTTTATGGCCTCTGAGCCTCTGTACCTATCCCTTGTACAGCGATGCCCCAGTGGCCTTGAGCAAACCCACCCAAAAGACCCCAGGGAGCAACAGCTGCTCAAGTGCTTTGGAAATAGGAAGTCTACATTTCATTCTTTCATGTAATTTTGAGGAAGAATTCACCTACCTTTTGTCAAAACAAGAGCAAATTTAATCCCCTGACTGCTTCTGTATTTAACATGTCCTAACTGAATTTGGCAAAACCCTTGTAATTTGGCCAGAGGACTTAATTCAGTTAGCGAGTCAGGATGTCTGTCCATGACAATCCATGGAGTTGCTGCCACTGTCCTGATACCCAGCACAGTAATACCCATTAGATTACCCCATTTGATCACTGGAGACCAAATTACCCAGCAGGAGAACAAAAGAGAGATCAAAGGGCCACTAATGCCCTTAACTAGCCCCTTTAGGGTTAGGGAAGTGATGAGGTGAGAATATATCCGTTGATCTAGGCAGATGATTCATGTCTCAAGCTGCAGAGAAAGAGGATACACACCCAAAATTTCAGATCGTTTGAACAGGGTGGCTGCAGGGGAGAAGAGAGTCTTCCACTTACATCTGGCAATCTGCATGGGAGTAACCCACACACCTGAAGCACATTCCAAGCGATACTGCCTCTCTACTACCTTTGAACACTGACCCATAGGTCTAATGTCTTGTTTCGAGCTAAGGCCAACCCCTGATGCTCCTGAAAAAAACAGGTGAAAAGGTCCCAAGACAACTCTTGGCCAAGTGCCGCCTGACCCGTGCTGGCAGCAAGCCCAAAGCTCCGAAGCATGAGATGTGATTATGATGCCTTAATGCAGACGGAAAGTGTTATGGGCAAATGAAAGGCGGTACAACACTTCCTGTTCTGTTCTTAGAGCTGGGGAAATCAGGGCAAAATAAACAGGTATCAACCAAAAAATCCTGTAAAAAAATCACAGAACTCAAAGGCAGAGAAGGTCACCGCAATCAGCCAGGGCACTTCCACCTGCTTTATACCAGACCAAACAGGTACAAGCTTCCATATCTTCTTTGGAAGCCCAAGAGGGTGATTAAATATGAATCTGAATTGTTCATTCTGGATCTCCCCAGACTGAGCTTCCATTTACAGCTCTGCTTTGTTTATAACCCAAAATTTCATGCATTTGACTCTTGGCAACCACTGCTACACAGATTTTGAAGCTACTGAAGACAGACAGATCTGAAGATCAAATCTCACCGCACTTCTTTGTACTTTTTTTTCCCCCCTTTTAACCTAAAATTGCTGGTTTTCAGACTCGGTAAGACTTTTAGGGAAAACCCACAGAAAGCTTTTGGGCATGTCTGAGAGCTCTGCACAGGGAAAAGAGAGTTCTAATCCATAAAAATGACTGCCAGGGTCTGTCCAGCATAAAGCTCTGCTACAACAGAGACCTCTTGGATCACATAAGGGGCTGCCCAGGGAGGGGGAGGAGGCACCATCCCTGGAGGGGATCAACAAACACGCAGACAGGGTGTTTCAGAAGATGGGTTAATGGTTGGGGGTTGTAGGACAGATGGTTGGACTTGATGATCTTGAAGGTCTTTTCCAACCTTGATGATTTTATGATACAAAGCTTGTGACACTTGTGCTACTGTGATGCTTCTGGAAGTTTTCATTTAATGAACTCACAAGCGATTCAGAACAGCCTTCCACAACTTGTACAAAATACCCACCAAAACTGTAGCTTTATGGAGGCACAGAATAAAAAGTGGTTCCTTTATGGCTCAGAACCATTTCACCCACAAACACAGCCTGGCTAGAGCCGACAGGAACAGTTGAGGCCCATTTCCCTTCTCCTGTAACCTCACCCCTCTGCCAGCTTATCTTTGGGAAATGTCCACTTGCTCCCTGGATGTACTCCAGGACGGGAGTACTGGCCCAGAAGTTCTCTGTTGACTGTCACTCACTCCAGCCCTGTTGATTTAGCCTTCTGACCACTTGCTCCACTGCAGTTTGGTTTATTTCTCCTATTTCTGCCTGCCTCATGTAATTACTTGGCCTCCAGACCCATCAAAAGTCTTATATTCAGACGTGTGTCGTGAATTAGCCTACTGGGACAACAACCAGCACCAGCAGGAGCTGGAAAGATGTAGGTTTAAAGATCTTCCGACCCCTTCTCAAACAGAACAGCTTCCCACCACACACTTTGTGGGTGAGGAAAGTGCAGAGCTCCAGCTAAGCCTCTGCATACGTTCAAGGCTGGCATGGAAGCTCAGAACCAGCCTCTAAGCTCAGCTTTTCCTAGCTGCTAACTCTAGCTGAGGTTCCCAGCTCAGCATCTGCATTTTAATGGCTCAGCTTAAATCCTACACTAATACCACAATAATACTCACTGCAGGTTGTGCACTGTGCCAGTCCCAGGCTAACTCTCTGTGTGCAACTCTCACAAGAGCTGTTTGGTTTCATGACCACCACCAATGTCACCACTGGGTCCATATCACCTCTTTTATCCACTGCTTTGTCCCTTCCCAAGACTGCTTTGCCTTTCCTGAGGAGTATCTGTGTCACATCTAGAGATCTTTTTTTTTTCAAGCTCTAAGAGCCGTTTGTCTCTCCATTTCACTTCAGTGCCATTTCCCACCCTAAAGGTTAGCGATAGGGTTCCACTTGTTGGTCCTTGGGCAGGGAGTTTTATTGTGCTGCAGTCAGTACAAGTGGCTCAATTATTGCCAGCGCTGGAGTCGGTTCTTGCACGTTACTTAACACTAAGTCAAGAATATCTCTCTGTGTACTCTAGGACTAGCTGTTCCAAGAGGCAGAAATTGCTTCTTTGAACTCACTCTCATTGTGCTATCTGACCAGTTTATTCACAGGTAATTTAAGTCCCCATTATCATTTGGTTAGACTTTCCCACTTCTTTGATCTCTGTCAACATTATGCACTCAACATCCTTTTGTTGATCCAAGAGCTGGTAGTATAGAAGACTACTAATATATTTACTTTCTTATGGGTTGGGAGCATAACCCTCTATAAGCAGTTAAGTAGCTGATTACAGTTCTCCAACAGCCTGTGCGGTGCAACATGGGACACACTCGCCAAGCCCCAGATGATCAGGCTGGGTTCACCGTAGCCGTTTCAGGGGTTAATTCTCATAGCTGCTATGAACTTTGTGAATACATCCAGGTCTGATTTCCAGCTTCTCAGTATCTAAAAATCTGAGTCTCTAAAAAATTGGTGACCCAGGACTCTCCTCTAGGTTCTCACTCATTCCACCCCAAAGTGAATCACAGAACATTAGGGAATGGAAGGGACCTCGAAAGATCATCTAGTCCAATCCCCCTGCCACAGCAGAATCACCTAGACCGAGCTGCACAGGAACATATTCAGGCAGGTTTTAAACATCTCTAGAGAAGGAGACTCCACACCCGGTCTGGGCAGCCCCTTCCAGTGCTCTGTTACCCTCATTGTGAAGAAGTTCCTTCTCATATTGATGTGGAACCTCTTATGTTCCAGCTCATGCCCTTGACTTGAAAAATAATGGGGATTATAAATAATTTAATTTCTTTGAGAGGAGAGGAAAAAGGACAATTCAACACATTCTGTGATTCTACAAATCCTTACTTTTGGGGTTCTGAACCTTTGGGAGCTTGTTCTGTGCTCCCAAGGTATTTCCCTGTACTCAGAAGTTAAAACACTGTGCTCGGTGGATAAACGAAAGTTGACTTTCTCCTACAATCACCAGCTATAACTGCTTAGAGTATACGGAAATGGATCGAGGTATTGTGAGGCTTGCGATAAACCAGAGCACGTTGGGAAAGCTGATTATAGCCTTTTGCCTGCTAAATACAGCAACTGTTCCCCTGCTCTACATATCTGCATGGGCTTTGTGCATGTAGGCAGGTAAGGTGATTGGTGACCAATGAGTGTTTCACCTTCCCTACAGAAAATGCAGTACTTTGAGCTGATCTGTCTCTTTTTATCTATCATTTTCCCACTTTTTAGCAGTATTTCCAAATTACTAGCCCCAGAATACACACAGATCATTAGGGGTTGGAAGGGACTTCCAGGGGTCATGAAGTCCAACCCCCTGCTTGAGCAGGTTCATAAAACCTAAGACAGGTTACACAGAAATGCATCCAGATGGGTCTTGAAAGTCTCCAGAGAAGTACACTCCACAACCTCCCTGGGCAGCTAAGAGACGCTAACAATCCCAGCCACACCACACACACCATTGGTATCGTCCCTTTCCTTATATACAAGACTGAGGTTATACACACTCAAATACAAAGGTACTGGTGCCCAGTTTTAATTACATGCACTTCTATATGGGATTTATGGATCTTCATGGATTAAAAGATGACTGGAAGTGTTCACAATCAGATTGGATGGGGCTCTGGGCAACCTGGTCTGGTGAGAGGTGTCGCTGCCCATGACAGAGGGTTGGAACTGGATGATCTCCGAGGGCCCTTCCAACCCAAACCAGACTGTGATTCTATGATTCTATAAACACTTTGCTAAATAATCCTGTAACTGCTGAGGTGTTTCTCAAATAAAACATATTTTTCTGTCACAATTATATCTCCACATGAGCTCAGTTAGAATTCAACTCAGAAGAATGTTTAGCCTCCTTCTCTCAAGTCTCTGCAGTGGCTCTGTCTCTCCCCTCTTCTCTCCAAGATGCTCTCCACTGTCAAGAGGAGACTGAGGCAAGAAGAAAATAATGAGTTATTCCTCAAAACCAGCTAAAAGAACAGCAAAGACATTGGAAGAAGAGGCTGAAAACTGTCCTTAGCAATCTCAGCTACAGGAGCTGCAGTTTGGAGAGTTTGTTGAACCCGAGCTGTTCATGGATTGCCCATTACCAGTAAGATCCAAACACAGTCTTTCCAACCTACTGGTAGAAAAGCTTTGGTTCTTTCATCTTTAACACAGGGTCATTTTCTGGCTGCCCTGGGACCTTTTGCAGAAGAAGTCCCATAAGCTCAACTAAAACCTAAACTTCCAGCCACCTGGAAGCAGCAAACCAGTTCAAAGCACGACTTCTCCTGCGTTAAGCAACAGTCAGTGCTTGTTCAGTGTGTGTTCTCTCAACAAGCTGAGCTCTGAACAAGCTGCAAGACGATTTCTGTAAGAAGTCTAAGGTGTTGGTTTTTTGACCTATAAAGTCTTAAGCAGCTCTGCCTACTTGAGAAATTCCTCTCCCTTTGCATCATTCTGCATCGTGCCGAGTGCCAGAGGTAACACTGCACTCGGGTAGATGGATGGCAGGTCCTGGGCAGCTCACCCACTGCTGCTCAGCGACCTGCAAAGTGAAAATCCTGAGAAGAACTGGTCACTGGGGGCAAGGGGTGTGAGAAGGAACCCAACACCAGGATTATTTCACTAAAGTTAAAGAAGGTGTTTTTTAAAGGCAGCTTCTCAGAAGGTAACACACCATGAGCAAAGTCCATTTCTCTAGATGATCCTAGAGAACACAGTGGAGAGAAATGAAATGAAATGAAGACAACATTCTGGTAGAAGTACATTTGCTGAGGCGTCATCACTTAACATGCAGGACCTTCTCTATTCAATTAACACTGCATTTCTAAAACCAGCAGTGCAGCTCTGTGTGGACAGGCTTAAGCTTCTTTAAATGAGAGTTCCAATGACATTAAACATGTGGCCTAATGCTTCTGCAGGACTGGGATGTTGACAGCCACATGTAAAAGAAGATGTCCAAATGAAACTTAATTCAGGTGTGTTTAACACCCAACTACCTACATGGAAACTAAAAATAGTTCCTCTCATTCCATATAAATATGAAAAGTAACTCCCTCACAGTGAGGGTGACAGAGCATTGGAACAGGTTGCCCAGGGGAGTTGTGGAGTCTCCTTCACTGGAGACATTTAAAACCCGCCTGGATGTGTTCCTGTGCGACGTCGTCTAGGTGACTAGGTCCTGCTGTGGCAGGGGGATTGGACTAGATGATCTTTCGAGGTACCTTCCAATCCCTAATGACTCTATGATTCTATGATTTCTTCACTTGTTTTTCAGAGTTAGGGTTCCATTTCCCATTTTGTCCTTTGCAGAGGCAGGAACCCGCTGCAGGATTAGGGCCCAAACTCCATTGTAAACAGTATTTTATATTCCCAGTTTCGATATGCAGTGGCAGAATCAGAAACTGCAGGATAAGACACACACGAGAGGTCACAGGAACACTTGACTAAGTTTTCCCAGAGCGTGGTGCCTGGCACCAGGCAAACATCCTGCTGCAGAAGGCACAGTCTGACCCCCTGAGCCCAGCTCTGCCATCTGAAACCAGACTTTCCGCACTGGATTCAGTGGGGTAGGGAATCGCAACGATCACCTGCCAGGACACCAGGGTGGACACAGGGCTTAAAACCATCTACAGTGCAGGTCACTATCTGTGTACACAAACCCTGCAGATTAGATTAGCCTTTCCCCAACCTTCTCCGCTTTGAGGATCATCTAAAGGCTGAAGTCCATTTGTAAATCTGACGCTGTTCATGGCTTAAGCACTCAGAGTGCCCCATCTGCGGGGCCGCGAGAGCAGGTGACGCCAAAATCCCACCGCTATCCCACATCAGGATCAAGCGCCTGCACCTCACCCAGCAGTTATCACCTTCCCATTTCCAAAAGGTCCCCCAGCTCTATACTTTGTGCTCAGTTGCAACACCGCTGTCATTTTTGTAAGGACTAAATATTGACTTTCCTGGACATGTTGCCTCACGACAGAACAGGACCTTGAGTACATTTGTCTACGATAGATTTTTTTAAAGCCAGGTAATATAATTTTAGAGTGCAGCTTTCATCCCGAGTAGCACAAAAGGTGCGGAAAAACAGCCTTTAGAAATGTCATAAACTGCTCATTTTTCATTTTCCAGCTGGCCCGGCCCTAATTCTTTTCTTGTAAGGCTACACCAAATGTATTAATTGAAATCTCCAAGCTACAAATTAAATTAAGGTTGCAAAACACCGGTCAGGACTAGAAAAAGCCATGTAAAAATTAAGAGTTTAATGGTGTCAAAGGCTATTTGGTTTTATTTTTGTCTGTTCTCAAGAATAAAGCCCAACAAATCACCAACAGAAATGAGAAGAGCGTGCAGCAGGTCTCAGGAAACTGACCTCCAAACTCACTGAGCAGCTAAGCTCTGCCTCTTAACAGCACCTGCACCTCACGGCGAGATGTTCAGATGCTCCTCACTAAAGGTCAGCAACCAGCACTCATTTCACTTACAAAAATAGATGGTGGTGACACCACAGAAACCACTCGCTGTGTGGGTAAAAGTCAGCGTTCAGGCACAGGCAGCTCACAGGACAACAACCAGCAGGGTCAGTGATGCTGGGGGTGAGGGCTGGCTGTGTATTTTAGTTGGGACAGAGCCCCAGCTACCAGCAGAAGTGTGTGGAAAGCCTTACAGGTGTCACAAAAAAACCCCAGCCCAACATGTTTTCCGTTCCAACATGTGACTCCACACACTCAGCTTTATAACATCAATTAAGATACACAATCGTCTTCATGGGATCAACTGACCACAGCCTCAGTTCAACACGAACACAAGCGCTGCCACAGCCTGACCAAGTGAAAACTCAACCGTGATCCCTTCTGCCCCAAAGCAGCATGTGGGGCTTGGGGGGCAGAACATGAACACCACACGCAGGCAGAGAACTCGCACAAAAACCGCCTCGGTGCTAGGGTATGGATCTGCAGCCAGGAAATACGATCAAATACATCATGCTGGGAGAAGGGGAGGACAAGAGTGGGGAGAGGACAGGAGCAGGAAAAGGCAGATAGAGTAGGATAAAACACATCTGCTCTTACCTGGAGCAGTTTTCCTTCAGCGGGAGTCACCTCAGCGACGTTCGCGAACTCCCCTTCCAGTATGATGGGCTCCACTTTGAGGGGGATGACCCTAATGATGGCTTTCTGTGCCGCCAACCTCTCCGACTCGACCGCCGCCGCCAGCGCCAGCCCTGTGTGGCCAAGTCCTGCCCGCAGGGTCGCCATGAGCAGCCAAGGCCAGAGGACAGCCAGCTGCAGCTGGGGGCCAGCACTCATGCTACCAGCTGCAGCAGCAAGCTCCGGCCACACATACCGCTCAGGAACGCGTCCTCACCCTGCGGCGGGCTCTGGCCGTCGGCAAAGCTCGTCGGGTTTCCAAGCGTGTGGTCCCAGCGACGACAGGGAGGCGGGAGAGCGAGGAGAGAGGGGCTCAGTTGTTGCCAGCGCTGCTCACCGGACAACTCCTCTGCTCCTCGCCATCGCCGTTTCTCTTCCTCGGTGCCACGTGCTCAGAGGCCGCCGGGAGCGCAAAGGCATATTTTAAACAAACAAACTTAAAAAAAATGTAATAATCTCCTGAATAACCAGTCCCTCCTCCAGCAGATAAATCCGGAAAGATCAGCGAAACAGGTTGCAAGCGAGAAATCAGTTCACCTATGCAGGAGCACCAGGGAGCACTAGGAGCTCGTCAGGCTCATGGGGATGAAGCATGGGGAGGTCTCCCCATGGACGCGGTGTCCTCGTGTCTCCTGGCCAAGAGTTAGGAAGATCCTCAGCTTGGAAACATCCATCTCAAACACCCTTGAGAGACATCTCACCTCCTCACCAGCGTTTCCCACAGAGGAAGCTCAGGCTCCTCACCCTGAACGTTATCTGCAGTTATCGGTGTCCTTCTCAGAAATCATGCAGGAGGCTTTTCTCGCTTCTACAGTGAAAAGAAAGTTTGCTCTGTGCCGTTCTCTTCCCAATCGAGCTGATCCCTTCCATCCTCCTCGTGCCACAAGTGCATCATTCAAGCCTGGAGATGAACTTTTTCCTTTTCTCCTCACAAATCCACATGTAGATGCAACTTCCCGAGGACAATTAATAAAGCACGGAGCTTCTCTTCATCGTTTCAAGTTCCCAGGAGATAAAAAGGCTCCCAGAACACTTGAGAAGTTTAGATGTGACGCCAAGCAGGTATCAAGGAAAAAGTTGGAGCATATCTGGTTTCTCTTGCACTGTTTCTGCCTCAGTTCCGGTAGGGCCACTTCCAAGCACACATTCACAAGATCCCGAATGAAAAAAGGCTCCACAAAATAACATCTAAAGTTCCGCGGTCTGCCCAAAGGTCATCTGAATCGTATCGAGGAGTCTTCATAACTGGCAGAAGGGAGACACAGAGGGGATTTTGAATTAAAACCAACAGTTAACAGCGACCAGTCAAGGTACAAAAAAAAAAAAAACAACCCAAGAAAGGGGTAAAAAAAATTAAATTAAATAATAAATCTGCAAACCTGTTTGGCCGTTTGTGTCTGCTGCAGTCGCAGGGGCCGGGGTGGGTGGAAAATGCTGCTGTAAATCCCAGGGAAGAGTTATTTCCAGTGGCTAAAAGAGAAGTGTGTGGGGTTGGATGCCGGCTGTTGGGTTCGGTCTTGAAGGGGTAAAAACACCCAAACAATTAAAAAAAAAACCCAACTTGAAAAACGGGTGTTTAGAATTAAAAATATTAGAAGAAAAGAAAAGAAAAGAAAAGAAAGGAGGAGGAGGAGGAGGAAATGTGTCTCGCACACACGCAGCAGCAGGTAGGTGCGAGCGGAGCCCCAGAGCGAATCCAGCGAGATCAAAGGCAGCAGCAGCAGCACATCGGGGCGGGCTCGGCCGATCCCGCACGGGCTGTGCGGAGCCCGACCCGACCCCAGCGCCCACCGGGGAAATGCCCAGCCCCGCGGGTCCCTCCTATGGCCGCAGCTCGGGCGGTTCCGGGCGCGGAGGCCGGCAGGTCCCGGAGCAGGACGGGCAGCCCCCTCCGAGGCGCGGCGGAGCCCTTCGTGGCACCAAGGCCAAGCGGAGGCGAAGGCTGGGGCTCGGCCCCGGCTGCCGGGTCCCTCCCCCGGCCCGGCCGCTCTCTCCTACCTGCTGACACGACGTGAGGGTGGAGCCGCTGCAGCCACCGCCCCCCCGCGGGGCCGGGGTTGGGGCCGGGGCCGGGACCGCGGGCTCCCTCTCCCGCCGGCAGCGCGGCCCCGCTGGGATGGGGTTGGGGCGAGGGTGGGGGGTCAGGGCTGTCCCCGGCTCTGCCCTGTTGGCGTCCCGTGGCCCTTCGCCGCTGTCGGAGGGGATCTGAGCGCGGCTGATGCCCGAGGTGTGGATGGAGCTGTTTGCTCGCCCCTGACACCAGCGAGTCTGGGGGTTCTTGTGACCCCAGTAGGGTCTGGGACTGGGGGCACAGAGTGGGCACTGACCCCACACAGCTGCCACCCCTTGGGATCCAGCGGGGGACACAGAACAGGTCTGAGGTGACCTCCAGTGTTATCAGACATCTGCTAAGGTGAGCAGGGGCCGGAGCTTCTGCCATGTGGGTAGAGGCTGAGAGAGCTGGGGCTGCTCTGCCTGGAGAGGAGGAGTCTGAGGTGGAATCCGACCAGTACTCACCGGTATCTAAAGGGTGGTCAGTGTCAGGAGGATGGGACCGGGCTCTTCTCGGTGGTGCCCAGCGATAGGACAAGGGGCACTGGGCACAGACCAGAACGTGGGAGGTTCTATCTGCGGTTTCACCTAAACAAAAGGAAAAAACTCTTTGACTGTGAGGGTCTCAGAGCCCTGGCCCAGGCTGCCCACAGAGGTTGTGGAGCCTAGTGCTCTAGAGACATCTCAAACCTATCTGGCCTGTTCCTGTGGGATCTGCTCTAGAGGATCCTGCTCTAGCAGTGGGGTTGGACTGGATGATCTCCAGAGGTCTCTTCCAACCCGGCCTATTCTGTGATTCTGTGAAATGCCTTTTCCTTTTAACTACCTGAATATTCTCATTTTGTTAGAAACACACTTTGTTGTCCTGTTTGAGGAGGATTTGATGGGTAAAGCACCAATCTTTGACTGTTCAACTGGATCTGCACCACATGTAGGTATTGTGTGGTGAAGAACAAAGTTGCGGACAACCAGTACAGTACCACTCCTGCTCGCCCTACCCAAAAGCATCCTCAGTTTGGACTATTGGTGAATAATTAATGGGTTTGCCTCAGTTCATCCTGGTGTTCACTCAGTTCACCCTGACAACAGCTACAAAGCTCTGGTGGGCATGGTGGTCCTGGTCAATTCTCTCTGCATCTTTCCTGTGCATTTTAGAATCACAGTAAATTGTTTAAGTTGGAAGAGACCTTCTTCTAGTTCCAACCCCCGTGCCATGGGCAGAGATACCTCTCACTAGACCAGATTTCTCAGAGCCCCATCCAGTCTAGCCTTAAACACTTCCAGGGAGGGGGCTTTTTGCTTCCATTTTGCTCAGGATGGAGCTCTAATTCATCATAAAAGCAGTATGAACTTGCATGAGCAATTAAACTTATGTTTTAAGTGCTCTTCCACATGCATCCATCCCCCTAACACCTGAATCACAGCATGTCCCCCCTCAATCCTTCACACACTACTTTAGTAGAAATCTGTAATTATTAAGAACATAGGATCTCCTGTCAGTATAAACATAATCCTATTGTAAAGTTTAAAATATTTTGAAAACCTATTTAAAATCAAACACTAAAATAACAGATATCGTTAGAGATGCCATGAGAACCAAGAGAGATTGATGAAACCAGAAGAATTCCCAATCAGTGTAAGAAACCAGGAGCCGTCCTAGGGAACAGCTACTCATCCCAAAAGGATCCACTTGCTGCTGAAACAGAGCGTTGGTTTAGGAAGGAAGGAAGAGCATTTCCTGGTTAATCACTCAGAAAATTAGCTCATCTTTCCTAGAGCTGCTCTCCTCAAATCCCTGACCCATTCAGACCCAGAATCTTGTGACTTTCCTCCGCTTTTGTTTCACACACAGTTCCCAGTGCAGGGCCACAGTATGACCTCAGGCACAGGCAGTGAGGGTACCCAACACCATCTATGCCTGGCATGTTGTAGCCTCCAACAACACCAAACAAAGAGCCCCAAAAGAGCCATAAAACCAGTTCACTTCCCAAGTAGAAAGTTTCAGGGCTTCCTCCTTCTACAAAAGGTCTGTATTTTCCAAAACTACAGACTAGGAGCAGCTCAGGAACTGCCTCATATGAAACACTCTGACCACTGTAACTTGACAGCTAAAAACACCATGGGCTGAGGTGAAGAAAAACACCCTACACAGCTAAAAATGAAAGCAACAAAACAACTTTTATTTTAAAACTCAGTTGAAACAGTCAAAACTATATGTTGTGGGTGAAGCACTGGATTCAGAGCAAGGAGCTCGTGTGGCAGCTGCTGCACACTTTCACACCGTCATCACCCACATCCTGTTTCTTCGTTGTCCATGCGGCACCTCTTGGGAGGTGGGCCTTCCAGCAGGTGGAGATCTAGGAAGAGGAGGGAATACTGAGTAAATATGAGCCCTTGTATATGTTTCACTTGGCAGCCTTCGCAGCAATTGTCCTTCTATCAGGACTGTAAAATATGGCCCCAAAAGGCAGGCTGTAGCTGGAGAGTTTTGAGGCCTGCCCTGTAAAGAATAGGGATTATTCTGAGTAAAGCCTGAAACTTTAAATGCAAACCAACCAAACAAAGAGTGGGAAAAGTGCTCCCATTCTTCACGACACCTTATTTATATGTGCACTTGCTGCCATGGGTACCAACTCACAGCTGAACTACCCATCCTGCTCTTGATATTTTCCTTCGTTCATCCATAAAGGGTGCAACTGCCTCAAAATGCCCCATGGCTGGTCCTAAGGTCCTACAGAAAATTCATGGTGTCACAGACAGGACAAACAAGAGGCTTGGTTTTTGAAAATTACCTTGAATGGCAGCAAAATGGAGACAATTCCAACAGGTGACCAGATCTTGCAGGTCAGAAGTGACCAAGGACCTTGCTAAAGTCACATCAGCACTGCCACTACATGTGTCACCCACAGGAACTGGAGTCTCTGAACAGACACAGTCCCAGCTCAGGAAAAGAACTCCAGCCCTTGGTGTCTTTCTGGACTACAGAGCTCCTACAACAAGCTCCACTTCTACACTGTCTGACATTCACCTCCTGTCAAAGCAGACTGTTGGCAACAAATATTGAAGACCCATAGGGATGGAGAAAGGAGAGTTCTGGGGACAGTGTGACTCTGAAATTCGGATATAGGGTAGAACAACTGATCCGGCAGGCTGCTGGCACAGGTGATTCAGAAGTCCTTCCCTGGCCATGTAATGAAGCAAAGTAGTGGCAACTGAGCTGGAGCACGGAGCTGCAGTTCAGACTCCTGAGAGCAACTTTGCTTTGGGCTCCAGGTAGGAGATGTTGAAGACTCAGGGCCAGGCTTGTCCCCACATTAACTCTTAACACCTCTGTTGGAGACCTCACTGGGACCTACTAGGAACACTAAGGAACTGGATAAAATTTTTGTCTGGAAGGCGCAGGAAACAGGTAGAGTGAGCAGAGGACAGCCTGTGAGACCTTGCCTGGATGGAGATTTGCCCTTGGCAATCTCACCTATAAATCCTTGGAACGAAGGAGGGGGAACACACAGTGACACCAGTGCAGTGGCATGGGAGTCGGTGCTGCGTAGATGTCTAGGGCACCTTGCAGCATGACAGTGATGGATTCATCTGAGCCAGTAGGATCTGTCCATGTTCTTGTGCAGCACAAAAGATTAGAGGCAGTTGCCAGATTGTTTGGTGGACTAGACAACCCACAAAAGATATATGGCCAGCTGCTGAGGAAGCAAACTGCCTTCTCAGTCTGTCATTGTAAAGGAACAAATTCCTGCTTCAGACTGAGATCCCTGTTTCCATAAGGAAGAGCTGCAAACAAGAATTTCTCCAACCTTTCTTACCCACTTTTAGAAGAGGAAGAGCAAACCACAGAGAGTAGGTCCAGTACATTCCTTAGCAGAATGTACCTGTGGAACACAATGCAGAGGAGAGGGGGAAGGACTTGTGAAGGATTTGAAGCTGGTTTTCATTTGCAGCAAACACAGAACCTATTCAAATGATTTATGGTGCTGCAGAGATGGGCTGGCGGCTTTGGAGGGACATCCCGGGGAATGTTTCAGCAGAACGATGGTTGTCTTTCTTGCTGCAGAGTAACTGCAGAATGCCCAGAAATTTGGTCCAGCTCTCCAGAGGGAAGTGCTGCCTTCTCCAGAATGGAGTTTTATTGTTGGCCCATTTCTACACATTATCACCTTGACTTCAGTCCAGAGCTGCTCCCACATGCACAAGTGCCTTTTCCTTTCATCTTCATTGCAGTAGCATTGGTACCACCTCACGCTGGTTCTTGCTGGATGATACCTACAGCTTGGCATCACCACGTAACAAAGAAATTGAAGCAGATCATGGACCAAAAAGCCTTCTCTAGAGCAGGACACACATAAAAGGGCAGCTCAGATGATGAGTGCCCGAAGGAGAAGACCAACAGGACTCCATGACATTCAGAGGTTAAATTGTGAAGAACCACCTGGAAGCTGCCATCACACAACATTTTAGCACAGCAAGTTTAAGGAAGGTTTAAGATTTAAGAAGATCTTTAAGGTCTTGAAGAAGTGTGACCAGCAGGTCAAGGGAGATGATTCTCCCCCTCTACTCGGCTCTGGTGAGACCCCACCTGGAGTACTGCGTCCAATTCTGGAGCCCTTATTACAAGAAGGACATGCTGGAGCGTGTGCAGAGGAGGGCCACAAGGACGATCAGTGGGCTGGAGCACCTCTCCTATGAGGACAGACTGAGGGAGTTGGGGCTGTTCAGTCTGGAGAAGAGGAGGC
>JAOXOE010000827.1:4822898-4838989 GCA_028565055.1 Phoeniculus purpureus
GGGCAGCTACACCCTCTCCAGGCAATCGATTCCAGAGTCTCTCCACCTTTGCACAGAAGAACTTCTTCCTAAGACCTAGTCTGAACCTCCTCTCCTTCAGTTTCAAACCATTTCCCCTTGTCCTGTTGCTAGATCCCCTTGGGCAAAGACCCTCTGCAGCCTTCCTGTCGAAGGCTGACTGAAGATTTGCTGAGATCCTGTTGCTTTGAGCCGTTGTTGTTGCCTGCCAGCTTGAAGATCTCCTGCTCTGGCTCCATGAGAGCTTTTTGGCCCCTTCCATGCATCACCTCTGCTCTGCTTCTTTGTAAAATCCTGTGAGGTTTTGCACCGACACGGAATCCCAGCAGCACCCCCCACCTTGCAGCACCATGAGCAGGATTGGTCTCTCCTGGCACGCTGGAAGTTAACAATCCCCTCATTATGGTACCAGACATCTCCAGTGCCCTCGCTCCTGGCAAAGGCAGATGGACAGCACCGCTGTGTCCTATTTCTGCAGCTTGGCCAGCAGCTGGAGTTCCTTGTGGTGCCTCTGCATGGAAGGGACAATCCCAGCCCTGCTTGGAATGGTGGTCACGCCGTTCTCTCCAGTCAATCCCTCTGTCACACCTCCTGCAGTTGGTTGCGTCGGTCAGAGTGGAGAAACCTTGAGAAAATTCAGAAAGGTTTTGGGTCAGCATCTTGTGAACCCAGCATCCAGTTTGTTTTCTTCTTCTTTTACTCAGTTTGAATAAATAAGTTGCACCGTCAGACTCTGAGCTCCGTGTCCAGGAAGGAACATCAGCCTCTCGGAACGGCATAGAGATCACTGATGACCTAAATCAGTCGGTAAATGGGACTTCAGCTGCAAAGTTCTCTGCAGAGCTGCTCTCCATCCATCCATCCATTCACCCAGCCATCCGTCTGTCCATCCATCTATCCATCTCCCAGTCTGTGCTGGTAGTGGGAACTACCCCAACCCAGGAGCAGGACCTTGCACTTGGCCTGATAGACCCCCCAGAGGTCCTCACAGACCCAGTCCTCCAGCCTTTCTAGGCTGGTGGCTTTTAAAACAGGCTTCAGTTTTACTGCTTGAAGCTCTTGAAAGACTCTGGGAAACGTTTCCAGGAGCTCTGCAGAAGGATTTCTTCTGGTTTGCTCCCAGACAGCAGGCAGCTGCTGGGGTTGCCCGGTCTGTGCTTTGTCGGTTCCTCTTTGCCTTCTCCTTCAAAAACTACCTGGATTCCGTAAACGCTAGAGCCAAGACAAGCAGGCACAAGCTGCAGGAGACAGAAGAAATGCTTTAAGGCAGGAAAGGTCTATTTTTTAGAACTTCCTTGGAGAGGAGCTGTGGTCAGGATCTTCTTTAATGTTTTATTGAAAAAGCCCAGTGTTTGCCAAGAACATCCTTCTTCCAGCTCTGCCAGTGGTGGACTGGTTTGAGATTGCTCTTTTCTCGATTACACTTGGGGTGGGGGTGGCTGGCGGTGAGGAATTGCAGGTCACGGAGGGGTGAAGGTTTGCTAATCCCTGTGAGAGATGAATGAGGGAGGAAGCTGCGGGGCTAAGCTCGGTGTCGGGCTGTGCAAAGTCACCGTCACGGTGATGCTCAGACGTGCTGCAGGTGTTGGTCGCTTCCAGTTCACTGTGGAGGGTGGAGCGCTGGTGCCTGCCTGTCGCTGCCCTCCCTGCTGGGTGCCTTGGAGGCTTTTTTCCTCCTTTATTGATGATGGTCTGTGGTGATGCTGAGTTCTTGGCTGCAGGCTGGAGTCCCCCCACCCTGAGGAAAATCCCATGTGATAGTCCTGGGTGGTGTTTACTTGTGTTTATCCCTTTCCCTGTTGCGTGGAGGATGCTTTGGCAAACTTGGAGAGCTGTGGGGAAGGGGAGCATTGAAGGAATAGAATCATTTAGATTGGAGAAGACCTTTACAGTCACGGGGTCCAACTATTAACTCTACCAAGCCCACCACTAAACCAGTAAAGTCTTGACCCCAGACCAAAGCCTCCTCCCCACTCCCAGCAAGGACTGAGAACACAGCTCCACAGTGCTGGTGACCATGGGAGATCCCTGGTCCCCTGCTATGCCTGATGCCAGCAGGACTCCGTAGCCATCCCAGCTCAGCCATGGGATGGGGGGAGCCTGATCCTTCCTCTCAAGCATCACGTCTTGCCCTGTAGCGCTGCCCTGCTTGTGGAGTGACTCTGGACATAGCAGGGGGGATGTTGTGGTACTTTGGCTTCATGTTGCTGCCTGTTACTTGCCGTGAACGGTTAAATAGATCGGAGTGAGTCACTTAAACAGACGCCATGGATGTGAAAATAATTGTCTGGGAAGCCTGTGCCTGCCAGGTCGCCGAGTAATCCTCACGCGTCCTGTGACTCAAAGCCAGCCAGAAGGAGTGTTTTCTCCCGGCTGCTCAGTTGGAATTCTTTTCAGGGAAGGAGCTTTGCTGCCCATGTCCCCTGTCCTTCTGCTTGCCCCTGTTGTCTTTCTCCCTCCTAAGTGGCCAGCTCGGGGGGGTGCACCCGCACTCATCACTTGGTACGTCCTCAGCATCACTGCAGCGTCTCTCCCGTCCCAAGTGAACAGGGAGAAGTATGCAGCTGCGAGTTAGTGAAACGTTTTATAGAGTTAAGGGTGGATAAGGATGGGAAGTGACCTTTGAGGTCCCTGGCCCGGTACTCTCCAGCAGGTCCATCACATTTGATTGCTCAGGTCTTCACCCAGCCACCTGCTGAATGTCCTCAGTGGTGGTCATCCCACAGCCTGTCTGTCTGCCTGCAGGGAGCTTCTCAGCCCAGCCCAGTTCATTTCTTCATTAAATACAAGTTCTTTCAAGAACAGGGAAAAGGAAATAATTAATCACTGGAATGAGGACTCAGACTGGAAACATCCTCTCCCTTTCTCCGCAGCAGGGCTTGTTCCTGAGGCAGCCTGTCACTGCTCCAGCTTCCTCAGCAAGGCTGCTGCTGCGCTGCCTCGCTCAGCTCAGGGACAGCCCGAGCCTGGAGTGAAGGTGTTTCCAGACGTGCTCCTTTTGTCCCTCTCCCAGCAGTGCTGGAGCTCTCAGCTCTGACTCAGAGACGCGTGCAACCGCTGCTAGGATGTGACCTTCCCCCGGCGCGTGCCCGTCATCGTGATTTTCTAGTCGTGCCCGTGTCTGGCAGCCGGTGGTGTGCGGCAGCAGAGTCACCGCGGTATCGAAATGACTCAGTTCATGTGCCCAGGGTCTGGTCAACGAAGTTGGGCTTAATTAAGTCTTGAGCTCATCAAAATCAAGAGGGAGCATTGGGGTGGCAGCAGTGCCGAGAAGTCGTGGTTGAGCAGCAGGTGGTTGGTGCTGTCCTTAGGATCTTGAGATCCTGTGTGCTGATCTCACTGCTGAGGTTTGGGGCTGGCCAGGCTCATGGCCAGAGAGTGGTTGCGTCCCTGGCAAGTTAGCTGGGCTGTTTGTGCCCGTGGCTGGGCAAAGGGCTTTTCCTACCACTCAGGTGCCGTGCCCGTGCTCCAGCCCTGGCTGGCAGCTTCTGAAGCGCAGGGTGCTGAGGACACACTGGCACCTCCCAGCTCCTTTGAGGATGCTCTGGTTTTGGGGAGAAGAACCTGGCTGGGGTCACAGACTCAAAGAACAGGGAGTTGGAAGGGACCTTTAAAGATCATCCGGTCCAACCCCCCTGCCATGGGCAGGGACATCTCCCACTAGACCAGGTTGCCCAGAGCCCCATCCAACCTGGCCTTGTACGCTTCCAGGGACGGAGCATCCCCAGCTTCTTTAGAAAGGAGAAGCTCCATCTCACCACCTTTCTTCCAGCCTGAGCCCACCTTCGCTGTGGTTAAAATTGCTGCCCTTTGTCCTTTCACTGCAGGCCCTGGTCAAAAGTCTCTTCCCCTCTTTCCTGTAAGTTCCCTTTACGCACTGGCTTGAGCAGTGCCTCCAGTAAGGTCTCCCTGGAGTTGTCTTCTCCAGGATGCGCAACCCCAGCTCTCCATAGCAGACATTATCCAGCCCTTGGACCAGTGACCTCCTCTGGACCTGCGCTACCAGGTCTGTGTGTGTCTCATTCCAGAGACCCCAGATCTGGACACGGAGCTCCAGGGGGTCTGAGAGGACACTTGGCTTTCTGGGCTGCAGGAGCACCTTGCTAGCTCCTGTCCCATTGGTCACTCAGCAGTGCCCTTCAGTCCTGCTCTACAAGGGATCAAGGAGCTTTGCTCCAACCCAGCTTTGCTGAGCATGGCTTGTGGCTTTGGGATGCTGCTGCAACGCAGAGAGGAGTTCTACAAGATCTGAGGGTCAGGGGATGTTGCACTGGTCATGCTGTTGGTGGTGGTGAGCTCAGAGCTGATTCTGGGTGTTTGTGCCTGGCAGTGAGGGCAGACAGCCCGGTGCCAGCTCCCAGTGGTCCCACAGAGCAGTTCCCCAGCTCCCAGCTTGCCTGACCAGCAGCAGGACCATTTCCAGTCTCAGGGCTCTGAGGAGAGTCCAGCAGGGTGTGAGTGGTGGAAGAGCTCCCGGTCTGGAGGTGGGAGTTGTCGCATCTCTGGTCTCCACATGCTTTGGACCTGGGCAGCAGATTGTAGTGATGTCCTCAACAAATAAATCCCTGTTTGCTCTTTTCTTTCTCCCCAGAAACAAAGGAGGAGCTGGAAGAGCTGATGTCTGATATAAAGAAGACAGCGAACAAAGTGCGCTCCAAACTAAAAAGTGAGTGTTTGCCTGACGCGCTGCTGCGGGGCTCCTGCCCTGGCTGGGGGTGCAGCAGGCTGGGACTCTTTCTGCCCTGGCTCCTGCTCTGTGTCCCCACTGCTCAGTAGCCACAGAAAATCTCATCTCAGGGGTTTGGTGGAGCCCTGCAGTTGGGGAAGGCTCCGAATCCACTGGAGCCGATCACATCAGCGCTGGTGTGATCGTGTCATAGGATCATAGAATGTGCTGGGTTGGAAGGGACCTCCAAAGGGCATCCAGTCCAACCCCCCTACGACAAGCAGGGCCATCACTCACCAGACCACGTTGCCCAGAGCTCCATCCAGCCTGGCCTTGCATGGCTCCAGGGATGGAGCCTCCACCACCTCTCTGGGCAGCCTGTTCCAGGGATCCCCCACCTTCGATTCAAGAACTTTTTCCTGGTGTCTGACCTTTTTCCAGCTTCAAACCATGACCCCTCGTCCTATCATTCCCTGCCCTTGTGAACCGTCTTCCCCAGGCTTCTGACAGCCCATTGCAGGGATGGGAGGGTTGCTCTAAGGTCCCTTGTGGTTGCCAGAAAGAGACTTGCACCTCTGCTGTCCCTTTGCTGTCCTCTAACTTGTGACCTCAGCTAGACCCAGGAAGGACAGCTGGGGCACAGCTTCTCCTTTCATAGACCAGGGAATCCCTTCCAGTGGACCAGGGAACCCCCAGTCCATACTGGTGTCCAGGCGGGAACCAGGGTTATCCAGTGCAAAAGAAAATCCTTTTCCATGGGTGTTTTGCCCTGTGTTTTTCAAGGGGCTTTGAGAACCCGAAGGGTTGCAGGAAAAGCTCTGACTCCTGCTTCCTGCTTCCCGGAAAGGCTCCCTGGTATCGGATGTACCTGGAGCAACAGACGATGAGTCCTTGTGCTTCGTCCCAAATCGCCTCCTGGCCAGCGCGATCAGTGAGAGAAAACAGCCAGGACTGATCAAAAACACCATCTGCTGACGACCAGTTGACTTCTTCTGCTCATGCAGTGGCTAATTCTAATTACCAACTTCTTGGGAAAATGTGATTTTGTTAGTTCTCGTGAATGTGCAGTGTTTACCAATATGCAGGAGCAGCGATGGTTTGTGACGAGTGTGGAGGAAGAGCTGATGAGCCATGCTGGGCAGGCAGCAGCCAGGGTGCGCTCGGGCTGGGGATGCACAGGAGAAGTGCTGGGGCCGTCTGGCTGTGTGGGCTGGGACCTTTCTGATGAGCTCTGGATACAGACACGTGTTCCAGGATTGCTTAGGAGGGGGTGCAGAACTTGTGCTGGTGTTCTCCAGAGCTTCCCTGCAGCATGCTGTGCTGTTGGACGCCTTCTGCCAGCACCACGAAGGGTTCCCCAAACCCACAGTCTTTCCTTAGCTTCTTTCTCTCAGTGAGCTGGTACTGTGGGGGCACCCGTGCGAACCAGCAGGCAGCAGAAACACAGATGCCCATTGCGGTGGTGGTGTTGGGGAGCTACTGGGAAAGCTCTAGGGAATGGGAAGTCCCTGCTCCAGGAGGAACCTGCCCCGTGCTGGGCTTGTGGGACCTGCTGCAGTGTGGAGTGTGCTGAGGACAGACAGGCTTAGAGAGCTGTGGGGTATCTGCACTAGGAACACGGTCTTCAGCCAAGCTGAAGGGATGCCACCAGCTCGCAGCTGGTGGTCTACGCAGCAACACTCTGTCCCAGCCTGCTGATGGGAGTTTTCTTCTAGGATTTTTAAAGCCACTGGCTTTAGGCTTCTGAGTTAGCAAACCCCGACCTGGCCTTGAGGAGAAGATTTCATAGGATCATAAGGTTAGAAGGGACCTCCAAAGGTCATCTAGTCCAACTCCCCTACACCAAGCAGGGCCATCTCTCACCAGACCAGATTGCCCAGAGCCCCATCCAGCCTGACCTTGAATGGCTCCAGGGACGGGGCCTCAACCACCTCTCTCAGCCGCCCGTTCCAGTGATCTGCCTCGCTCTGTGACAGACCTCCTGCCCTATAACCCTGCGTCCTGTCCCTGCTCGAACCATGGTGGGGCACCGAGCAGGGCAGTGTCTTCCCTGCTGTGATTTATGGTCTTACGGGTAAGTGAAGACTTCATCTCACTTGGCTGCACAGTGGGCAGATCTCTGCTGTAGCTGCACAGCTAGATGAAGCATCCTCTTGTCAGCCTAGTGCAAGGCTGGGCAGCTGGCAGACCTACTATTTTTAGGGTCCCTGGAGAAGTCTTGAGGTTTGCAGAGACATTTTAGTGCTGAGTTCCCTCCTCCTGCCGAGCTGGGGAGAGCAGCAAGCAGAGCTCCGTTTTGTTTGAGAAGCAGAGTGTGCAGAGATCAGACCCAGCTGTTTCATTAAATACCTACTGGAATCCTCCTCAGCAGTCTGGAGCGGTGGGTGCTGCCCTCAGCAGCTGTGAGTCTCGGCCGGTGGCCAGGCACTGAGTGCTGTACGGTGATGAATTGAAGCTTTGCTGCCAGTCCAGAGCTCGAGTCAGGAGCTGGGGACTGCTCAGTGCCAGATGCCTCTGGATTCTCAGGCTTATCATAGAGTCATCAAGGTTGGAAGAGACCTCCAAGATCATCTGGTCCAACCGTCAACCCAACCCCACCTTGCCCGCTAAACCCTGTTCCCCAAGGCCACATCTACTCATTTTTTGAACCCCTTCAGGGACAGTGACTCCACCCACTCTCTGGAGAGCCTGTTCCAACTCCTGACCCCTCAGTCAGTCACGGAAGAAACCTTTCCTGATGTCCAACCTAAATTTCCCCTGGCACAATGTGAGTCCATTTCCTCTTGTTCTGTCACTGGTGACTTGGGAGAAAAGACCGACCCCCACCTCTCGACAACCTTTTTTCAGGGGGCTGTAGACACAGAATCATCACGGCTGGAAAGGACCTCCAGGATCATCAAGTCCAGCCCTCAGCCCAGCAGCTTCCTAACGCCTAGACCACGGCCTCAAGTGCTCTAGCTACTCGGTTTTAGAACGAGTCACCTCCAGGGATGGGGACTCCACCACCTCCCTGGGCAGCCTGTTCCAGTGCCCAACGACTGTCTCAGGAAAGAACTTCTTCCTAAGATCCAATCTAAGCCTCCTCTGATGCGACTTGAGGCCATTTTCCCTCATCCTGTCGTTAGTGATTTGGGAGAAGAGACCAGTAGCAGCCTTGCTACAACCTCCTCTTAGGTAGCTGTAGAGAGCAGTGAGGTCTCCTCTCAGCCTCCTCTCCTCTAGACTAAAGAACCCCAGTTCCCTCAGCTGCTCTTCACAGGGCCTGTTCTCCAAACCTCTCCCCAGCCTCAGTGCCCTTCTCTGGCCCCACTCCAGCACCTCAGGTCTCCCTTCAGTCTCCTTTCCTCCACAGCCCTTCTCTTGCACAAGCCCTGCGCCGAGCAGTCCCTTTTCCTTCCCTAAACAGCACAAAATAATCCGTGTCCTTCTACGCCCCCAGGTATTGAGCAGAGTATTGAACAAGAGGAGGGACTGAACAGGTCATCTGCTGACCTGCGGATAAGGAAAACTCAGGTGAGTGGCAGCCCTGTGGCACTGGGGTGGGGAGGAGGGATCCTGGCAGGTGATGAGCGAGGAGGGCAGGTGGTGGCAAAGTCGTGCAGCACACTTCTGAGTGGGTCAGCGAAAAAAGCCACCCTGGGAGGGCTGTGAGAGAACCACAGAATTATTGAGGCTGGGAAAGACCTCTGAGATCATCAAGTTCAGGTGCAGAGGGAGATGTGGAAGGAAGGGTGGCTGCATCGGGTTTGTCCTTGGTGTGAGCCTGGGTGGGCTCCTGCACGCGTCTCACTAAAGACGGAGCAAAAATACCCTCTGTGGTGGCAGCTGTGGGGGGAGAGTGTTTGCCTGTGGTGTGTTCAGAAACCCCAGGGTGATGCTTGAGCAGCTCCAAATGAGACCAAGACACTCTGGTGCAGCTGGGTACCTCCCCTGAACTTTTTATTGATCTAATGAGACACAGGTGGGATTTCAGGAAGCTCTGCAAGCCTGCAGCTTGCTGGAGATGCTCTTCCCTCTTGGGGCTGTGGTTGTCCCTCCAGCAGGCTTTCTCCAAGCACCCTGCAGTGAAGCCAGAGAAGCTCTGGCATCTCCTTTTCAGCCTGGGGAGCCACTCGCATTCCCTGCACTCCCGTGCCGCAGTCGGTGCGAATCAATACGGCAGTGACAGTAAGTCATCTCCTCTGCAGAGGCAGCTCCAGCTCAGAGCCTGGCACAACTCCTCTGCCCATCTGGGACCAGAGGAAGCTTGTCTCTGGAGCAAGTGGGAAGGAGAAGCAAAAGCTGATGCAGCAGCACCTGGCAGAGCAGGATGGCAGCGAGTGCCTGTGCACACCAGCTCTGCTGTTGCTGCCAGAGGCACCCTGAGCTCTAGCTGGGCAGAGCTGTGGGGAGTCTGCAGATCCCTTCCCAGAACGAATCTCTGCCACTGCGGAGATGCTGCTGTGTGCTGACAGCAGTGCTGTGACCCCCCCGCCCCAGCCTTCTGTTCTGCTCTGTGCTGTGCCCTCTGGATATTTGCCATCTCAAACGCAGGTGGCAGCGGAGGGTGACTGTCCCTCGTGTTGGCCACGGAGTGCTCACATTTCCCAGGCAAAGGCATCGCTTCTGCAGTGTCTGAGGAAACTAAAGGTGGCCACAAATTGGTGCAGTGTAGCCCAGAGCTGTGGATTTAGGTTTGCTCTGTGTCAAAGTTCTGTGGTTCCGATCACAGAATCACAGAAACGTTCAGGCTGGAAAAGACTCTTGGGATCATCGAGTCATCCTGGCATCTGGGAAAGTGGGATTCAGGGCTCTGCCCCACCACAGAGTCATGGGATAGGTTGGATTGGAAGGGATCTTCAAAGATCATCCAGTCCAACTCCCCCACTCCTGATCTCCAGCTAGATCAGGTTGTTCAAAGCCCCATCCAACCTGACCTTGGGCATTTCTTAGCGTTTCTCTAGGCTCTGTAGGTAGCTGGGGCAGAGGAGCTACTGAGGGCTGCAGATGGGAGCCCCCATGTTGGGAGCCTGTGGTGGATGACATAGCTCACTGCCCTGCTCTGGCTCTCCTCTGCCTTCTCACCTGGGTGGGCTCCACCTCTGGGCTTCTGCAGCAGTTCATCTTCCCAGGAATGTCACCCCCTTGCTGGGACCTGGTGCTCAGCAGGACCCCAGGTGCCAGGGACAGGTTCTGGGAGGTGAGCTGGGCACCGAGTGGTGTTACCCAGGGTTGTGTTGCTGCCTTTGCTCATCACCCCTCACAGTGGCTAAGAGGAGCTGACAGCTCTGGCAAGCAGTGCTGCCGGGCTGCCTGTGCCTGACAGCTGAGCTGGACCCACACGACGGTTGTGGCTGTCACCCAGGGAACAGTGTGGGGTGAGCTGTCGTTGAGGCAGTTTTCTGGCTGGAATGTACCACGAGGGTGAAGATTGTCCCTGGCCCTTGCTTGTGCTGGTTTAGCCCCAGTAGCCGGTGTGCCGCTGGTGTGATTCGGGGCTTTCGGTGCTGTGAGGCAACTGCTCAGCAAACCCGAGCGAGCATGATGGAAACGTTCACCTGGCTTGGACTGGTTCAGACTCTGAGATGAAGCCAAGCAGAGGGAATTGAGGAGTAGGATCTCTGCTCCCGCTGTAAGGAGGAGCATCCCCCAGGGTGAGCCTGCAGAGATGTCTTAATTAAAAACATTGAAAGCAAAGTCCTAGGCTTCAGTGGCCGCTTGGATGAGGGTGTTGAAGTCACCTGTGGGCAATGTATGAGATCTCTGGAAATCCAGCTTGGTGGTTGTCCTGGCTTGGATTGGATTGGATTGGATTTCTCAGGGTTGTTAAAACACGACAGAAAGCTGAGGACAGTGTTTATAGTGAAGAAAAACAGCAAGTTTTATTAACAGAGAGTAAAGGAAAGGTGAAAAGACAAGGGAATAAAAAACCTACAGACTGCCGATAAACCACCTGGTGACCATAAACCGCTGGTAAGGTCTCTGTCAGGCTTTTCCCCCCAAGCCTTTTCCCCTCCTGATGTGAAACAGCCGCTGCAACTGCTGCCCATGAGGGAGAGTGAGAAAATGCAGAGGTAGGTGGGTTATTGTTCACCAGGTCCACGTAGCAACAGAGCAGCAGAGGTGGCCACTCCGCACCGAGCCCAAAGCCAGAAAGAGAGGACCTTCTGTATTCCAAGGGTCTTACAGGGTTATGGAAAAAGGGATGTCCAGCTGTCCCATGGGTGATCTAATATCAGAGAAGTCTGGGGTCAGCCCATGGCAGTGGTTCAGCAAACTGGGACGATTTCCCCCCAGTATTAGGGGACCGACACGTCGCTGGCCCTGGGTGAAACCACCCTGTTTCCTCACCTGACTTAATGTCTTCTTTCCGATGCGCAGTACTGACACAGTGTGCTTTGTATTTGCTCTGAGTATCCGGGTAGTTCTCTTTCATTTAATAACAAAAAGCCCTTTCAAATGCCATTTCCAGCACGTTCTGCAGGAAACTCCGTGTTCCTTCATAACTCGAATACATTTTGTAGACGCATGGGATGCCCGTGGGAACATAAAACAATACTCTGACAAAGCAAACACGAAGTTAAGTAACTTTTTAAGTTGAGGAGGCTGTACTGTGCCTCTGCAGAAAAGGGCATCACCTAGCACCAGGGCTAAAGCCGGCTGTGGATCGACGCAGGCTGGTGCTGTTCAGCTGAAGGAGAATGGGCTGGATTTTAGGAAAAAGAGGAAGATATCTTGCAAAGGCAGAAGAAGTGTTGCCTGCATCGTGTCTTTGCTGCATTTCAAGATGCTCAGGAGTGGTTTTGACCTTGCTTTGGGCTGGGAACATCTTGAGCAGAGGCTGAGCAGAAGCTGGAGGTGCCAGGGGGCTCCTGTGTGAGCTTTGCCAGCAGAGGAGGCATAAGATGAGCTGAGACTCTGCTGTAAATACTAAGCTGCTGCTTGCTTAGAATAGCTGCAGAGCGAATACAGACACATCTTCAAGATGTCTCCAGTGCTGTCTCCCGGAGGTACGAGTGTTTTGGTTGGGGCTGCTCCAGGGGTACAAACACCCAGTGGGAGCTCTGGTGTGCACTGGGCACGTCTGACTCTGCAGAGATGCTGCACTGGTTGCACTGGTACCCACCCTGCGCAGGGGCTCTGAGAGCAGCTCAGCAGGGCTGGGTAAGCCCTTTGGTTTGGCACTCTGTGAGCTCTGGCTCTCTAAGGGTGAGCTCTGGCCATGCTGATGACCTGAAAGTCCCAGGAGAACCACCATCCCACCACCCAGGGGTCGCGGCTCTGCCGCTCGGTTTGGGGCTGGCAGTTGTGTCCCCATGGAGGTGGTGCTCTGGGGAACCCTTCAGTGTGGGGAGGAAAAGTAGGACCTTCCTTCTGGAGTGGGGACAATTACCCTGGACATCTCCTGTCTCCCTGGCCAAGCCTGTGTGCCCTCACTGCCAACCAGGGAGGAGGTGCCGTGGCTTGGGGAGCAGGGTCCCGTCAGGACCTTCCTGCCCAGCTCCAGTACTGCAGAGGGACGACTGTGGGTCTGTCCTGTGCACATCCCAGTGTAGCACATCCCCATGACAGAGGCAGACAGGGCTCGATGCAGGGCACCGTCATGTCTTTGGCTCTGGGCTGCATGAACACAAGCTGTGGTGTGGTGCAAGGCTGGTGCTGCCAGCCATGGCCCAGGGGTCTGCCCCCACCCTGGGGCATCTGCTGGGGGCTGAAGGCTGGGCTTGGGTGGGGGGTGTATCCAGTCCCCACCAAGTTCAGATCACCCAGTGCTGCATTCACCACTGTGCTTCATCCCACTCCACAGAGCAGCTTTGGGGCTAGAAGTGCTTTTGGAGCTGCTAGAGGTGCAGAGGGATGCCCAGTGCTACCTCTTCCCCCAGCTTGAGGGTGGCAGGTCTCTCCCTCCTGCAGGACCTTCACCCCTCCTTCTCTCTTCCTCTCCCCTCTGCAGCACTCGACACTGTCACGCAAGTTCGTGGAGGTGATGTCGGAGTACAATGCCACACAGACCGACTACCGGGAGCGCTGCAAGGGCAGGATCCAGAGGCAGCTGGAGATCAGTGAGTAAACTCAGAGCAGAGTCACAGCTGGGCTCTGTGGGATCACATCCTGCACTGCTTCTTGCTGAGGCAGAGCTGCTTCCACAGATCTCTCTGGATGCACATGGGCTGTGCAACCATCCATGGGAGCAACCAGGGCATGGCTCCTGCTTGGAGGTGGAGACATGGTGGTACCTTCCATTTCATTAAAACATAAGGAGAAACTCCTTATGGTGAGGGTGTCGGAGCCCTGGCACGGGCTGCCCAGGGAGGTTGTGGAGTCTCTTGCTCTGGAGACATCCAAAACCCACCTGGATGAGTGACCTGATCTAGGGGATCCTGCCCTGGCGTGGAGGTTGGACTAGATGGTCTCTAGAGGTCCCTTCCAACCCCTCACATTCTGTGGTTTCAGTGTCAAACTGGATCCAGCAGAGCACAAAACCTTCCCTCAGATCTCCTTCAAGGCTGAGCAGAGGGTATGGAGAGCACAGGAAGAGAAGCTTCTTCCAGCTAATTTTGCATCCGAGGAAGCCAGTGGGAAATCCTGACCCTGCTGAGCTGCCCTGGCCTCTCCTCTGATGTTTTTTGTTGTGGGTGAAGGGAACTAAATATAAAGCAGAGAGCTGAGCTCTGGAGATGGAGCATTTGCAGCTCCCACTGGTTTCATTGCTGCGGGAGGAGGATGAGCCTCAGTGCCTGTTCCAGGCATCTTCTCAGTCCCTGAGTGGCTCTAAGCAGCAGTAGAGGTGTCTTTTAGACAAAGGTGGGCCCCAGGTGACCCATCTGAGGTTGTCACCTCATGACACTAAGACCCCCATGCATTACCCAGAGCCTGGAGCTTAGAAGGCTGATACTGGCTGTCCACAGAACCTGCTCTCCCGGTGGTTCTTCTGGGCAGTCAGCGGTGCCTGGCTGGCGTTAGAAGAACCACAGCACCACCATAATTAAGGGAAGGAGCAAGCACGGGAGAAGCCGGGGCTTGCAGAGGTTCAAAGGGAGTTGTGCAAGTTCCCTTACTGCCGGTGCAGCGTCAGCGTATCCGCGCTCAGAGAGTGACAGAGCGGCTCCGAGTGCAGGTGGGTTTGTTCCCTTTCAGAGCTCGGTGTGACTAACGAGGCAGGAGATGCCTGCGTCACGCTGGTGTCCTTGATGGTCACCTGCGGGTGTGTCCTTCACTGGCTGCAGACGCCTGGGAGTCCAGGTGCCGGTGGGGTACTGCAGGTTCTCCGGAGGGCTGGCGAGTGGCTCGGCTGCGCCAGTCGTTCCTCTGTGAAGATCAGGCTCTGTGATGTCTAATAATAACAGAGATGTTTCGCTCCGGCTGAATGGGAAGGTTGACTGACATGAGGCTCAACAAGAGCTCGACGTGTAATATAAAGCAGGTTGATGAGCGTGTCGCTGCTCCAGCTGACTGACTCATTCACAGCCACCCTCGTTCTCAGCCGCAGCGGCGGTGGCTTGTGATGTAAATTGGAATTCAAGGTATCCCTGTGCCTGGCTTCTCAGAGAGGAGAAGGCTTGAAAGGGCTTAGCCAGGTTCTTAATTGTCTTCAGATCTGAAAGAGCCGGCACTGGTGAGACCACACCTTGAATACTGGGTCCAGTCTGGGGCACCACAGTGTGAAAAAGACATTGAGATGTTGGAGTGAGGACAGAGAAGGGCAACAGAGCAGGCTAAGGCATCGGAGAACGTGGCTGATGGGAAGAGGCTGAGGGAGTTGGGATTGCTCAGGCTGAGAGGAGACCTTATTGCCCTGCACAGCTACCTGAAAGGAGGTTGCAGAGCGGCCAGTGCTGGCCTCTTCTCCCGAACCACTGCTGACAGGACCAGAGGAAGTGGCCACATGAGGAAGCAGGGGAAGTTCAGATTGGAAATTAGGGAAAATGTCTTTAGTGAAAGAGCAGTTAAACACTGGAGCAGCCTGACCGGGGCGGGGGTGGAGTCCCCACCCCTGGAGGTGTTCAAAAGGTGAGTGGAGGTGGCACTTTGGGACATGGTCTGGTGGTCATGGAGGTGTTGGGTTGAAGGTTGGCCTTGATGGTCTTGGAGGTCCTTTCCAACCTTAATGATTCCATCACAAGCTACCACCCACCTCCCCACACCACAGGACCCCCTGCTCAGCTGGGTGGGGGCTGCAGGGGCCAGAGGTCCGAGATGCAGGTAATTTTTCACCCAACAAGGCATTTTTGGCTCAGATAAATCCCATGGTCATTCCCAAGATGAAAGTGTCACAGAAATCCTAAGTAAGTTTGTCTCAGTGCTGGGGGCTCTGGGAACACCCAGAGCTGACTGGAATTGCTGCTGGAACCAGAGCAGCCCCTAGGACTTTCCTGCCTCGTGGTAACCTGGTGTCACACAGTGGAGCTGGGGCTGATTAACCCTCCCAATGCCTCTGGCCATGGCAGACACTTTATTTCTGGCTCCCTGGTCTCGCACACAACCGACCTGCTCATCAAAACAGGCAGCGTCTGCGCAGTGCCCCTGTGGCCTCCAAGCTGCACACCCACCACAGAAAGCTCCTCAAGCATCTGCTATCTCAGGGGGTTTGGAAGCAGAGCGAGGGAGTACAGGAGGGTGAGGGCAATGATCAAGGCTGGAGTAGAAGCAGTGGGAGGGAAGAGGACATCCACTTCATCACATCAGACAGGCTCCTGGGCTGACATCAAAGGACACTGAGGAACAATCTCTGGCACAGACAGACACAGCGGAGCCCACACCAGGAGAAGGGAAAGATCCTGAGAGGGATATGAGGAGCTCCAGAGGGTGGCTATGGCCTGGGACAGTGACTCTACACGACCATTTCTTCTGTGACTGTCCTACTTCCAGGGCAAGAAGCAGATGTGGTTGGGACGGCGACGCTTGCTGGGTGCTCGGGAGTGTCCCCAGAGCAGCTGAGAAGTCCCTGTTCTCCTACTTCCAAACGCCGAGTGATTTACCAGCTTTGCTGTCAGAGCTCAAGGCACTTTCTATCTTTGGATTCATCAGCTGAAAACAAGAGCTGAGGATTTCGCAGAGCTCAGTGCAGTCACCACATCCCAGCTGAGCTCCGTTCAGAAGCCATTCGAGAGCCCCCAGGGAGCTGCAGAGACTGAAGGTGCTGGCTGGGATGTGACAAGATCCTGATAAAACCTCAATGAGTTTGCTGCTTTGAATCTCTGCCAGCAGAGATTGTCCTGACAGAGGAACCCAGCTTGTGCAAAGGACTCTGCAGCTTCCCCATCCTGCCTCTTCACCCCAAAGTGAAAGCTGGTCCCTCACTGTCACCAATCACAGAATCAGAGAATCATTAGGGATTGGAAGGGAGCCCGAAATCATCTAGTCCAATCCCCCTGCCACAGCAGGATCACTTCACTGGAGAAGTTATAGAATCAGAATCACTCTGGGT
>JAOXOE010000827.1:4839089-4853617 GCA_028565055.1 Phoeniculus purpureus
GGCTGCTCCAGTGTTTAACTGCTCTTTCACTAAAGACATTTTCCCTAATTTCCAATCTGAACTTCCCCTGCTTCCTCCTGTGGCCACTTCCTCTGGTCCTGTCAGCAGTGGTTTGGGAGAAGAGGCCAGCACTGGCCACTCTGCAACCTCCTTTCAGGTAGCTGTGCAGGGCTCCTCTCAGCCTCCTGTTCTTCAGGGTGAACAATCCCAACTCCCTCAGCCTCTTCTCCTCATCAGACCTGTTCTCCGACGCCTTAGCCTGCGCTGCTGCCCTTCTCTGTCCTGCTTGGAGGAGCTGGGCAGGCTGGTCTGCTCATCCCTCACCACCGTGGGCAGTGCCAGAGCTGTGTGAGCAGGGCACAGGTCACTCGTACCGCGTCCCCCACCTCCCCATGGGTTTGTATCTCGACAGCCCCCTCCAGACAGAAGATCCCAGCCTTGTCCCTGGTGATTCCAGAGTGAACCCTGGCTGTTGCTGAGTGGGAGCTCACCCAGCCCAGCAGCTGGCAGGAGGGTCGCTGCAAACCAAGGGAGCAGAGCAGAGCTGATCCCATTAATTCAGCCCTGGCATGTTTGACTCGTGCAGCCCTGAGGTGCCTGACATCGTCCCTATTTATAGAGTGTCTGGCATGCAGCACTGGGCAAACTGGCATTCGGAGACAGCTGGGTGATGGGTGTGAGCTGTAGTGCCAGAGGCTTCCCTGGGAGCTTCCCCAGGGTCCTGCGTGCCCTGATGGAGCTGCCTCTGCCCCATCCTCTCGATGCTGCTCCATGAGGACCATCACTATTTATTTATTGCCATTGAGGAGCCTTTCCAAACCAGGGAACTGAGCCAGAAGGAGCTGAACTCCCTGGGAGATCCTTTGGGGTCCTGCAGGTTGGCTTTGGCAAACACTGTGCTGGGCGGTGTGGGCGAGATGCAGCTTCCAGACCTTGTGCTTTGGCTCAGCACTAAAGGAACCTCCTCCTGACCAGCTCTGGCCTTTGTCCCAGCTGCACTGGCTGGCCAGTGATTGATCTCTGTGATGTCTTTGCTCTCATCCTTTGCCTCACCACAGCTTTTACTGGCCCTGTGCTCTGCCACACAGGAACTGGGCAGTGAGGACATGGCAAGAGCCACGATGGGTGTGTGCATCCTGCATCGAATCCTGCCTCTGCCCTTGAGAGATGTGGTGCTGGATCTCCTGGAGCTGGTCCCACTGATGCTCTGAGGGCTGTCTCTAGAACTTGGACTGGGCAGAGCAAGTAGCTCCTGATGCACCACTCCTGGCACCCTCCTCCTGTCCCTGTGCCAGTGACTGCCTGAGCTGAGCACAGTCATCAGGAGGGTTTGTTGTGCTGTTTGAGCCCTTCTCCTCTCTTCCTGGAACCAGGGCAGTTTCCGCTGTGAGCGAGGAGACAGCAGGCGAGAAGAGCAGACAAGCAGGTGCCACAGGTCCCCCTTGCTGGGAGTGATGCTCTGTCACCCTAAAACATGTAACTGTGGCTGGGAATAGGCTTTGAACCCTTCCTGGAGCTGGAGAAGGTGGAGAAGGGGATCAGCCCAAGGGGACATTGGCATTCTGCAGCCCCATAGACCTTTGAGCCTGTGGACAGCAGAGCTCCATCATTTCCCAGGTCCTACCCGGCCGTCAGCCTGGAGAACAGGCTGCAGTTACGGTGACGGGTTGGTATAATCTGTGGGGGGGGATTAGACCCTCTCTGCTCTCTAGCAGTGTGGGGTAGGTCCATGGCAAAGGGAAGGGAATGGTGCCCAGTGGGGCTGAAGGTGACCCTGGAGTCTGTGTCACAGAGGGCAGGATGGAGCCTGGTTTCTGTTAGGCAGCTCCAGGACTGTGATTTGGGCAACTCTGCCAGCTCTGCTGAGCCCAGTGGCCTTGAACTGGCTGAGGATGGACTTTTCCAAGAGCATCCCTGCTCTTGGCCTGCTTCTCCCCATCCCTCCTTCACAGCCAACTGGGTGCTGGTGACTGCTGGTCCTTTGGCACCACTCCCTGCCCCACAGAAATGGGCAACTTGACCAGGAGGGACAGAGATGCTTTCCTGGGTGAACTGGGTCAAACCAGCAGCTTGACCTCCTTAGAAAGAGGGGTCTGTAAGTAATAATCAGCTCTGGTTTTGAGCTGTGGGGTGGCAGCCCCTCAAACCACCCAGTGTGCTCCCAGGGCTGGAATTTGGCTCTGCTCCCCTCTGGGGTGGTGCCTTGGAGCCAGCAGAGCCCTGTGGTGGGGCTCTGGGACCCACAGCTGGGGCAAAGGGGTCATGGCTGATCTGTGCTGTGTCACTTGCAGCTGGCAGGACCACCACCAGTGAGGAGCTGGAGGACATGCTGGAGAGCGGCAACCCGGCCATCTTCTCCTCTGGGGTAAGCGCAGACGAATGCTAAGCCAGACCGTTGTCCTGAGAAGGGTTTGCTAGTGGATGTGCTGCCATGGTGGCCGCAGGTACAGGAGTGATGAGCACAGCCCATGCAGGACGTCAGACCTGGGTGCTCAGTCTGGCCTTGGAAGGTGGGATGGGGGTTTGCTGCAAACTACCTGGCTGGGGCATCTGGAGGAGCTTTGGGGTTTCTGCTCTTCCCTCTCTTGGTGCCCCTAATCCTGACATCTGAGGGGACTAAGCGCGATGCTGAGTGGTTCCCTTCACCTTGCAGATCATTATGGATTCAAACATCACCAAGCAGGCACTGAATGAGATCGAAACACGGCACAGCGAGATCATCAAACTGGAGAACAGCATCCGGGAGCTGCACGACATGTTCATGGACATGGCCATGCTGGTGGAGAGCCAGGTAGGGGGACACTGTGCTGTGGCGACTGGGATGTTGGAGGATGATGAGACTGCTGGTGGTCCCCAGCCTGGGTGGGTACTGAGGGGAAAATCAGAGAATCACTAACTGGTGTGGGTTGGAAAGGACATCAGAGGTCACCCAGTCTCAACCCCCTGCCACGGACAGGGGCACCTCTCACTAGACCAGGTTCCTCAGAGCCCCATCCAGGACACTGCCAAGGATGGAGCAGCCACAGCCTCCCTGGGCAACCACTTCAAGTGCCTCAGCACCCTCACAGGAAGGACTTCCTTCCTAAGATCCAACCTGTATCTGCCCTCTTTTAGCCTGAAGCCATCCCGCTTGTCCTATCGCTAGGTGCCCTCGTAGAAGTCGTTCTGTAACTGCATTTAGGGCTGATGTGGCTCCCACTGGGGCTGATGTGGCACTAGAGCCACCCACCCAGAGCTGGGGGGTTCTGCATACCCAGTGCAGGAGGTTTGATGATGGGCTCTGCAGAAGGGCAGCCTGCCATACAGGTGGAGACTTCTCCATCTGCCTCAGAGCACTGAGATGAGCTCAGGATGCCACTACACTTGGTGGTTGTGCCAGGCTGCCCAGGCTGTGCCACCAGCCTGCCTGGCCCTTCAGCTGGGCACACGCTGTTGGGTCTCTGCTCACCCCCCTTCTTATCTGCCATGCTGCCATGGCCCGAGGAGACTCCCGTGGCAGGTAAAGCCCCGCCGGTGCTGCATGCTCTGTTCTGCATGGCTCTGCCCCGCATGTCTGTGGCTCTCGTGTGGTGCCAGGGCTGCCCATGCTGGGTGTGCAGCTGCACTGGTGCCGTGTCCTGCCTGCTTGGGGAGTCAGATGTGGGGGAGATTTGCAAGTTCTTTGCCCCACTCTGAGCCCAGCCTGTGCCAGCAGCCTGTGCGGGTGAGAAATACGAGCATCGCAGAGCTGCTGGTGGGGACCCTGGCTCTGCAGCTGCAGTTCTCTCTGTGCCATGCAGGAGGGCACTGGGCTTGGAGCCCCCCACCTCTGCCAGCCTAGGTGTCACACCAACTGCCCAGAGCTGCTGCAGGGCCTGGCTGCTTCCCTGTGGGGTCAGGATGAGCACAGAGGAGGGGGACAGGGAGGAGGAGCTCACTGTGTGCTGAGTCCTCATCCTCAGCCCTCCCTGTGGCCAGAAGGGCAGAGCTGGGCCGGGGGCCCCGCGGTTCCTGCCGTGTAGCCTCACTGTCTTTGGTGTCTCCACTCTCAGCTGGGTGCTTCTGCGGGTCAGAGCGGCCATCCCTGCATGTGCGTGGGTCTGTGAGCATCTGGTTTGGGCAGTGTGGTGTCAGTTGTGCGTTTGATGTCACCTGAGATATCAGACAGGGTGGCCACCAGGCCAGCACCGGGCTGGGGAACCCCCTTGACCCCCACTCTTGCTTCTCACCCTAATGAGACAGAGTTGATGGGCTGGAGCCCCCACCCCATGGCTCCCCGCTGGGGCACTCACAGCCAGCAGATAACTGATGGTCCCTCTCTGTCCCACACAGGGCTGCCCGGCAGGGTGACACCCACACAGTGCCCAGCACCATGAGCTCACGTGGGCACACGCGGGTGCCTGGGCTCTGTCCCCGCTCCGCAGGGCGAGATGATCGACCGCATCGAGTACAACGTGGAGCACTCGGTGGACTACGTGGAGCGGGCGGTGTCCGACACCAAAAAAGCGGTCAAGTACCAGAGCAAAGCCAGGCGGGTGAGTGGTGGCTCTGCCCTCAGGGTGGCGAGGAGCAGGGCCTGGGGTCATGCTGGATGAGAAGGGGCAGAGGGGATCCCAAGAGCCTGCTGTGAGAACCTCATCCCTTGCCAAAGAGCAGTAGAGAATCAGAGAGTCATTAAGGTTGGAAGAGATCTCCAAGATCATCCAGTCCAACCATCAACCCAGCCCCACCCTGCCCACTAAACCCGGCCCCCCAGGGCCACTTCTACTCGTTGTTTGAACCCCTCCAGGGACAGCGACTGCTCCCCTCCCTGGGCAACCCCGTCAGGGAAGACATTTTTCCTGATGTTGAATCTGAGCCTCCCCTGACACAACTTGAGGCTGTTCCCCCATCCTATCACCAGTGATTGGGAGAAGATGCAGGGTCCAGCTCTGGCACTGAGTGTGGTGCCAGCTGCCCATCCTACTCCCCACACGTGGTCCTGTGTGAGCTCAGAGACCCCAGGGCCACCAGCTCAGCTCTGCCAACCCATGGAGAAGGGCTGCTGGGGTCCCATCTGGAGCCCCTCTAGCTCCTGCGGTACCACTCAGAGCCCATCATGGGCAAAAGGGGTCAGGGTGGATGTGGCAGCCCCTAGCTCTTGGAGCCAGTGGTGAGTTCCCAACGCTGACGGTGCCCTCTCCCCTCTCTCCCTGCTGTTGCTGGGACACCTGAGCAGAAGAAGATCATGATCATAATCTGCTGCGTGATCCTGGGCATCGTCATCGCCTCGACCTTCGGCGGGATTTTCGGCTAGACTTACCCCACGGGACTGTTTGTGTGCGATGGACGGAGCCGCGCGTGCCACGGGGCCGCAGCCACGCTGGAGCGAACCACGGCAGCCCCGGAGCCTCCCAGCAGCATTTCAGTTTCTAATGCATGGTTGTTTGTGACGCTGTGTGTGCGGTGCGGTGCGTCTGTGTGGAGGGAGCGCCGGCCCCGGGGCGCGGGCAGGGGACAGGGGGACGGTGATGGGCTCAAGGGGGACCCTGGGCAGGGGGAACCCAACCTCTCATCACTGCTCCAAGCCTGGTGGGCTGGCTGGGGCTGGCTGGAGACAGAGGTGTCTTTGAGCGCTGCTGCTCCTCGTGTGCTGGGCAGTCTGTGCTAGTGACAGTTGAGGATGAGGAGGGACCGATGAAGGGCGGTAGGGGGGTCCTTTGGGAGCGCGGCGCCCAGACAACCTCTCCCGGCTTCCCCATCACCTCCAGCCAGAGCTCTCGTGTCCGTCAGCCGTGTCTGCGCTTGCAAACACCTTTCCTTGGGCTGCTTCTCTCACAGGGTCCTTCCCCAGAGGTGCCACTCTGCCCGGAGCGGGGCTGTTCCCATGGCAGGGCTGCCTCCTTGCCCTGGGGTGGGCTGGATGTGCCGCTGCTGGTGGTGGGTGCCTGATGGAGCAGTGTGCGATGAGGAGCTGCTGCTTGAGGCCATCAGTTGCTTGGGGATGGGGACAGGCCACATGGGGACCTGTGTGGCACTCAGTGCTGGCCTGGGAGGGCAGGGCACGGGTACTTTAGGGCCAGCACATTCGACTGGCCGTTTGCCCTGCACCAAAGCCTCATCATTCTGTTCTCAGCCCCTGGCACGTGGTGGCCCTGGGTCCTGCTGCCCTTAGCCCTGGGCTCTTGCCTTTGTGGCTTGAGGCTGGCTCTGACACCGCAGCCCCCAGCAGTGCCCACCTAGCAACAGGGCTGCTCCAGCCTCACTTCTCCACACAGGCACCCACAGCTGGGGGCTGGAAGCAACTGGGCTTTCTCCTGTTGTGGTCCCAGGAGCAGCCCCCCTGCTGCATCCACCCCCCTGCCAGCCAGGAGCAGCAGCCTTCCTCCTCCTCCACCTCTTCCTCCTCTACCTTACCAGCTCCTGAGCTGGGCAGCACCTGCCTGCCCCTTCCATCTCTCTGCCACCCCTTGGCATCTGCCTGCCCCTGCCACCTCCTTCTGGCACAATGCCCTTCTGCCTGACCATCCCCTGGGCCACCCAGTGAGGTACCTGCACTCTGGGGGTGCTGGGGGGACCACTTGGATGCCCTCTGCTGCACCCATTACGGTGGGCAGCTCCGAGGGAGCCTGTGTTGCCACTGTCCTTTTCCTTGGGCTGGGGGCAGGCCTCTGCCCTCCTGTTCCTCTTGGGATTCCAGGGCTCCAGCTGGCCCATCCACATGCCAAAGGATCACAGAGGAGCCCAGAGCAGGGTGGGCACCTGGGGCCGAATCCACAGCCACACACTAGGGTGAGGGCTGGCACTTGATGGCAGTGAGTACTCCAGCCTCAGGCAGTGTCACCTCCCAGAGCAACCAGGGTGAGGACAGGGCTGTGCCAGCCTCCTGGGTGCTCCTGAGTGGGGTGCCCATGGGTGCAGGATGAAAGGCAGCCAGGGTTGTAACCACAGCACAGCTCCTTCCCTGCCACTGGTACCCAGGCCCCACAGTGGTTGCATTCAGCCGCCCTTGGGCATCACATCCAGCCTCGTCTGCAGTTGTGGGGCCATGGAACATCCAAGCCCAGAGCCTCCTCCTTCTCTCATAGTCCCGCAGAAACGCCGTGAGCTCAAGCACCACAGCCTCTGTGTGCCAAAGGTCTGGGAGGCAGCAGGAGCCCTGCAAGCAGGGGGCACTGGAGACCCTCTCCAGGGCAGGAGGCAGGCACAGGCAGGGTTCTGGCTCTGTGGGATGTGGCAAAGGCGCTGGAGGTGATGCATGAGTGTGTACAGCTACTGCCTCTGCGCAGCCCCCTGCTACCACAGCCTCTGCCCTGCCGGGCCCCCTCTTCTGGGAAGCAATAACACTGCTGGCAGGGCTGCTCCTGGGCAGGAACAAGAAGCAGCTCCTCTCAGGCCCTCACCCTGTGGCGATGCCCACTGCTAGCACAAGGTGACTGTTTTGTTTTGGGTTCTTTTTCTTCCAGGCAGCGGCTTTTGTGGCACAAGCTCACACGACATCAGGGCTGTGGCCCACCGAGGCCAAGAACAGCACTGAGGGGGTTCTGGCGCTTGTTCCTCCCTCCTTGGTCCCACCACTGCCAGCAGCAGGAGCCAGGCAGGGTCACAGCTGGCGATTCTGCCGCTGGCACTCTGTTGGGCCCCGGCAGGCTCACACTGTCCTCGCTGTGAGGGGAGGGTGTTTTGGTGCAATAATTACCCCTGCACTACGGGAAGCCCCGTTCAGTTCCTTTTTACCTACCCTGTCGTTGCATGTACAGACCAAATCACCAACAGTGTGGTTGTGCTTTGGGGAGACACTTGACTTTTTCTTTCCAGCCCCTTTCCCTCAGACCGCTTGTCCTTCGGGTTCCACCACCTCTGTTCCAAGTGCCACCTGCCCTCCCAGCGCCGGGAGCGTGTCGATGCAGTATTCCACGAGCAGTGTGGGGCACGCACAGCTTGCACTCGAACTGGGGATTGTTTGGGGTTTGGTTTTGGTTTTTATTTTGGTTTGGGGTTTTTTTCTTTGGTAATTAATGTACTTGAAGGCTTTCCGAGCCCCCCCCTGTGGAGTTGTACCGTTGCTGTACTGTGAGCTAAGTGTCCTTGTTTTCTATGTGGATCTTGACCCTGGCTTGCTCTGTCTCACTGGGCTGGATGACACTGTATGTTGCCTCTTTTTTCCCCCCCTCACCCTTTCCCTCCCTTGCTAGCCTCCCTTCCTTCTCCCAAAGCTTTGGGTGCAAAACAGCTTCCCATTTTGTGGAATTTTTATGTAGAATAAACATTTGTAACTGTAAAGCTCTGGCTGGCACCTCTCCTTGTTTCAAGGGAAAGGGAGGAGGTGATGGGGAGCAAGGGCTGAGGTGTGGACAACCCATTAAAACTCACAGGGTGGAAACTGGTGCAAAGCCATCACCACCACTAACACCTCTGCCAGGGGGAAGATCTGCCCTCATGGGATGCTCCTCTGCACTGCCTGCGGGTAGAGGGAAATCTGGCAGGGAAACAAGGTGTTTTCTTCCCACCTCAGGACTCCCTTGCACAGGAGGAAGGACGCAGCAACACTTAAGACCCACTGAGTGTTTAGTGAGGGGGTTGGATATAAAGTTCTGGCTCACCCAGAGCTCTGGAAGTCCCACTGTGCTCGCAGGAAGATAAGCAGTGGCAATGCAGACACCAAGCCGCCAGTGTGCCAGCTGCCACACAACCCTCACCAGGAATGCAGGGTTGGAAGCTTTGCAGTTGGCCTCTGGGCAGCCCGTCAGCCAGTTTACACCTTCAAGAGCCACAACAGCCTGTCCCAGCAAGTCCCAGGCCTGGGGTGTCCATCTGTGCCATCCATGGGAGGCTCACTGAAGGGACCGACACATCATCGTCCATGCCAGCAGCATCCAGAGCTGTTCAGAAGCGAGGGCGGCGCTTTCGTCCTGTGTATTTGGTGTCTGCTCGCACCTCCCTGTGGAGAAAAGCAGAGAGCACTCAGCACAATGCACAGGGCATTCTGGGAGGGGAAGGGAAGCAGGTTCTTGACAGCAGCCACACCGCACAGGCAGCCCCAGCAAAGACAGGACACAGCTAAACTTACTTCCCCTGCCGTCGTCTCCGTTCCTTCTTCTCAAGGATCCAGTCCCGGCTTTTCTTTACAGACTTGCCCTTGATGTTTCTGAACCGTGTCCTACAGAGAAAGCAGACAGCAGCTGAAGAGGAACTGAAGTATGAGGGCAGTTTTCTGCCCTTGAGGATTGCCACCCAGAACTGGCCATGCCCTCTGCCTTGTAAAAACGGTAAGTATCTGTCCCACCACTCCTGGGATGAAAGAGGTTCAGCCAGCACTGCAGCAAGCGGCCAAACAGTCCAATTCCTGATCTGCTGTGGGAGGAGGCTGCTTCCAGACCCAGCTCTGAGGCGAGGGATACCCACCCTCCATGGGCTGCAGCAGGCCAGCGCTTGCCTCAGGTGTTTCTGACACAGCAGCAGCATACTGGCCTCTGGGATCTCAGGCGACTACAGGCTCAAGCGCAACCACCGCTCTCATCTGCTCTACACTGAACAAAGCTGACAAAGCTTCTGGCTTCCATAAGAGTTACCAGTTCTGCTACTGCCCTCCAAGACTGGGTATGCCCTGAACAACGTGAGCAAAGAGTAGCAGTGTAAGAGGCAGGAAAACGTGGCAGCCACAAGCTCCTGGCAGCCACGACGACTCTCCTCTGGTTTTCGTTCTGTCTCTCCAACTGGATGCAAGAGGCGCTTCTCCCTGCATCACTACCATGGGAGGAGACCTGGCCTGCAGAAACCCCCCAGAAGAAATGGAGTACCAGGCTTCAGGCACAGCAGCCCGTCTCCCCAAGGCAAAACAGCCACGTGTGGTATCACCAGCACCATAAACATTCCCCCTCTCCCATCCCCAATGGGCTCTAGACTCTAGCACAGAGCTGGAGTCAAGCGCTGGGCAGACAGTGCATCTCCACCTGAGTCCTTAGCTGCAGCAAATGCCCCAAGGTGCCATAGCAGAGCCCTCCAAACTAGTTCTGTTGTCTGTGTGTGGAGCCCTTTGATAAGACAATCAGTGCCCATCCGAGCTCCCAAGGATCCTTCCAGTCCTTTTGCTTCAGATACTTCTCACACGGCAGTGCTGTGGTCCTCCGTCAGCCAAAACCAGCCCTTAGACCCCTCCATACTCCTTGCTTGGGGAGAACCTGCAGCTGCACCTCTCATACGATACCTCTCGTTGGTGAACTTTGCCTGGTGTGTCTCTTCAGCAGCACTCTCTGTACCAAGGCCCTGGAAGGCAACATTGAGAAGTTTTGCTCTCCTCTGGAGCACACAAAGCTAAGTCCTGTCATCCAAATTAAAGGGAATGCAGGAGTCTGCAAGAGAAGGGACTGGAACTGGGACAAACTGGTTTTTCATGAATTGAGGCATAGAAACCAGCTCTCAGGGAGAGCAGGGGTTGGTGAGACGGACAGCAAATGTATAAATGAAGTCACATCTGCACACACGGCCCTGCCTGGCTCCCGCTCCAGCCCACAGCATTTCTGTATCTCCCAGCAGCCAGGAAGGCAACTCTGCTGCCTCACAGAGCTCCTCACCTTCGGTAACGTGCCAGATGCCCCCACAAAGAGACAAAGGAAGAACCTGAAAGAACAAGAAGCAGCAGCATGAAGCTGGGATTCAATCTGCAATTCCCAGACCCCAAGCAACACTGAGACTGTTTAGGACAGTCAGACTTAAACTGTAAAATCTGTCCAGGGCTGTATTGTGGGAGAGAAAACAACCCAAGAAAATAAAAACAAACCACTGCTCAGCCCAAGCCTCACCCCAAACACAGAGACACAGAACTCACTTCTTGGCTTTGGCACTGTTGGGGTAATCGACCACCATTCCCCCAGTGAAACCAGCTCTCATGGCCTGTGCTGTGATCAGCTCCAGCTGGAAAAAGCAGCATGGGCAAAAGTTACTTAGCAGTCACCTACCAGCAATGATCAAGAGACCTCTGGGTTTGACCACATCCAACTAACTGTGTGTGCCAAAGGTTCTTGCTCTTGTTAAACTCTGCACTAAGCTCTTGGTTCTGCAGAACCATCCAGACACATGAAGGGAGGTTGTATTCAGATGGAGGTTGGCCTCTTAACTCAGGCAACTAGTGACGAGAGGGCAGGGCCTGAAGCTGCCAGAGGAGGGTTAGGTTGGATGTTAGGAAGCCCTTCCTCACAGAAAGGGGGATCGGATACTGGAATGGATCGCCCAGGGCAGTGGTGGAGTCTCCATCCCTGGAGGTGTTGAAGAATGGACTGGCTGTGGCCCTTAGTGCCCTGGTCTGGCTGATGTGGTGATGGGCTGGGCTGGATGAGCTCAGAGGTCTTTTCCAGCCTCAACCGTTCTGTGACTCTGTCCACTGCTTTTTGGGTTCTCCCTGCTCTTCAGTCCAGCCTGGGTTAACTGGTAAGGCAGACTCTCTAGGAGAGAGATACTGTGCAGGACTTTCCAGCCCTGAGGAGTTTCAGCACAGTGCTGACAATTACAGACCAGGTTTCAAAGCCAAGTACACAAGGGAAACTCAGGATTCCAAATTAGATGGTGCTGATTTCTTTGATTTTAAAGCTCAGCCCAAGACTATCTGTGAAGCAACAGGAACTGCACAGAGCATTCTCCTTATAGAGGTTTTGGGAGGCTCCTGAAGAGCTTTACAGATGGCAGGAAGGACAGAGACAGACCCGGTGTGAGTACATAATGCATTCAGAACCCCAAACAGCCATGACTTCTCTGCCTGAACCTCTTCCTCCCTGATTGATGTCTAGTACCTGTTCTGAGTTCTCGGGGTACAGCTGCAGGACAGCTCGTGATCCTCGGGCCTGCAGGAAATAGACAGTCACAAACCTGTCCCAGTGCAGGCAACTCAGTTCCTCCCTAAAGCCTCCTGAAGAACGCTCCTAGGAAGCCCTCAGGCTGCAGAGCTGGCTCCTCCACAGCAGAGGTAACGGGAGGGATGGAGAAGTAGGCAGAAGCCTAACAAGGGGAGCACGACACTTACCAAGGCAGAGTAAAGGGTTGAGAAGAAGCGATAGAGACGTTTTGGAGGGTTGTGCGATTTCTTATCGGCGTTACAGAGCCACTGCACTGCGGAAATACTGAAAAAGAAAACAAGACCCTCAGGATGCTGAGCTATCGATTCTTCCACAGAGCCTGTCACCTCCCTTTGAGCTGACTTCCAGCACTAAGATTGTGTCAGAATAAATGATTTTATTCTCTCCATAAAGCTTTGCTCTCTGTTTTGCAGTTACAAAAACCCCTCTGCAGCCTCACAATGCCAAACCCAACCAGGTGCAGCAGTTATTCAAGCATGAATGAACCACCAAGCACCACCATTTACGCCAAGCGCTCAAATAATTCGTGTGCCTAGCCACGGCACTTGCACAACCACACAGGTTTTGCCAGTGTGCAATCCCAAATCATCTGGATCAGCAATGGTCAGTCTCTGCTCCTTCCCAGCACCTTTCTGGAGTGTTTTCTAAGCAGAGGACTGTTTCTATTCACCCCACCCTTCATCTCAAAACCAACCATCAGACCTCTCATCCAGGTATGACCTGGCAGTACTGCTTGACAACCAGCTGAACAGGAGCCAGCAGGGTGCCCAGGTGGCACAAAAGGATCAGCAATAGTGTGGGCAGCAGGACTAGGGACATCATTCTCCCCCCTGTACTGGGCAGTGGGGAGGCCTCCACTCAAGTACTGGGGGCAGCGCTGGGCCCCTCACTTCAAGAAAGTGATTGAGGGGCTGGAGCAGGTCCAGAGGAGCAACGAGGCTGGGGAAGTGACTGGAAGGAAAGTCTGATGAGAAGAGGCTAAAGGAGCTTGGGGTGTTTAGCCTGGAGGACACACAGGGGGAACCTTTTCTCTCTCTACAACTCTGTGAAGGGAGATTGCAGTCAGATGGGGGTCGGGCTCTTTTCCCAAGCAACTAGTGCCAGGACAAGAGGGCAGGGCCTGAAGCTGCCAAGGAAGGGTTAGGTTGGATGTCAGGAAGCCCTTGCTCACGGAAAGGGGGATCAGACCCAAGGGCAGTGGTAGAGTTCCCATCCCTGGAGGTGTTTAAGGACAGACTGGCTGTGGCCCTTAGTTAGTACCCTGATCTGGCCGATGTAGTGATGCTAGACCACGGGCTGGGCTGGATGAGCTCAGAGGGCTTTCCTAGCCTCAATCATTCTGTGATTCAGTGACCCTGAAGCTGAGCAAGGGTACAGATATACTTTCTCTTTCCCAGCTTGGGGCAGGTCTCAATGTTCCTGACAATATCCCCCATATTATTTCATTTACTTCAGTGAACTCTGCTGCTTCTGCCATGCAGAAGAATCTCAGCAGTTTGTTCCAGAGAGGTGAAGTGAAGCTGCACAGAGCAAAGAGAGCGACTGATAAGGTCAGTCCCACTCACCTGTTACACATCACACGCAGACCATTTGCACTGTATGGATGATGCAGTTGTGTGGAGAACAATGACAGGGCTGTTATGTCCCCAAACTCACCTGATACAGCCATCGAACATGCCAGGCCTGAAGGGAATGCCATGACCCACATCTGCAAGGAGAAGGTCTCCTTCTACCTCCCTCTCCACAGCCACATCTGCACAGAACAGAGCACAGCTCAGGTAACCTGCTCATGTCTTAAGGAACTACCTCAGAGGTGAGTGTGGCAGGGGAGGAGGCTCTGCTCACCCAGCATGGCAGGGCTTATGTCCATGCCAATCCAATAGTGACCCTCCTCAGAGATGTAATCCCCACTCAGCCCGGAGCCACAGCTAAAGGGAGAAAATGTCACAGGCATTGGAACAGGCTGCTCAGGGAGGCAGCTGAATCATAGGATCACAAATTCCTGGACATGTTTAAAAGTCAAACAGATCTGGAGTTTAGGGACATGGAGCTTAGAGACATGGAGCTTAGGACATAGCTTAGCAATGAGCTTGGTAGAGTAAGTTAATGGTTAGAATAGATGGTATTTTCCAACCTCAATGATTCTCCGATACTGTGAAAGTGCAGGAATCACAGACCTGGTCTGAGGGTGACACTGGCCAGCTGCAACACTACAGCATACCCCCCACTCTTCTTCAGCCCATAAGTCAGAGATGCTAGTGCCATGCAGGCTGGATGCCCTTCACTCCCAGCACCCATCGAGCTCCAGCGTTGTGGCCAGCTGACACCCCACAACAGAGGGCACACGATCACTCACCCCACATCCAAGAGGAGACAAGGCCGGTCCTCAGGCAGCCCCAGCAGCTCCACAGCCCGCTCTGACATCTGCGACTGGATCTCCACCACACGGGAGCTGCAAGGCACAGCCTGTGCTTGGGCATGGGTACCGGCAGCAGCAGAACCCCCAGTACCTCCTGAACTCCACCCCGTATCTCTTCACCATCTCCCCCAATAACTCTTCATCCCTCCCCCAGATAACTCTCCACCACATCCCAATATCTCTTCATTCACCCCCACCTCACGACAGGCCCTCGCCGCCACCACAGAGGCCTCACGGTACAACCTCCCCCTCACTCCCCACCCCGCTGGTCCCCGCTATCCGCCCCGCAACCAGGATCCCCC